>MU676095.1:77995-140801 GCA_026770625.1 Nicotiana glauca
TTGAGGGATAGGTTGAATCTATCGTTATTGAGCTTGTTAGTGATCTGGGGAGATCTATGAGTTGCTTTTTCGGTGCTGTGAGGCGTTATGATTTTCGGACTGTGGGCACATATAGTGCGGTGCTATCGAGATTCATAGTGGAAGTTGAGGGTGAAGGACCTCAGTTGTGTTTGAGTTTTGTAGCTTACAACGCTATATGAAGATATTGTATGCACCCAGTATGCTTACGACCGGTACTCGGTATTTTGTTGTAATGAGCAAATTTGGCTCGATGTGCATCTCCTTATGTGAGATATATATGTGTGGATCAGATGGCACGCTGCCATGAGTATGTGTGGATCGGATGGCACGCCGCCATGAGTATGTGTGGATCGGATGGCACGCCGCCATGAGTATGTGTGGATCGGATGGCACGCCGCCATGAGTATGTGAGGACTGGGTGGCACTCCGCCATGGGTATGTTATTGGGATCGGGTTGCACGCCGAAACAGTGTAATGTCGAGAATAGTGTTCCCTATGCTAATTGTATGCCTTACTTCCTGGGTTCTAAGGAAGGTCCGTATTGTGTGCTTCTCGGTGAATGGCGCATCGGTTGTGTCCTTTCAGGATTGTATGGTGTATATTACTTGCTTCACCAGGGGTATAATGATTTGTTTGGGTTCTAGATGTCAGTCATGCATGGTTGTCAATTTCGAGTATAGCGACTTGAGGTGCTTCATATGTAACAGTGTTTGGTTAAGATCGCGCATTATAGCGAGGCTACGTGAAGTTATTACCTTTCGAGGAGGATTCAGGTACTCTATTTCTATGATGTGAGACAGGGTTCTGGCCTTGTGTTGTAATGATATTGATGAGCTTAAGGTACAGCTCTTTCGTTTGAGTCATTTTTTTTATGATTTGAGTATGTTCACACCGTCTCTTATTGGTGCGTGTATTATGCAAGTTGTGGCTTAGGCCTGTGTTGAGGTGCCATATCACCAGAGTGGTGTGTTGGATTTGAGGGGATTGTTGGAGTCATTAATGAATACGAACGGATTTGGTTTCAGCTTGTCAGAAGATTAATATCGAGGTTCGGCTCGAAAATCTGTTGTGGTAGTAGCCAAAAGGGGAGTGACTTCATGAATGGTTGATCTGAGAAATTGTTACAGTTTATTGCGTGTTTCATTATTCGTTGGCAGTATATGAAAGTTCTGGAATAAGACCTTTGTTGATAAGAGGTTTTTCCACCGGTATTCGGGTGTTATGGGCAAATGCTATAAATAGAAGTTATTGCTTCGAGTGTCTGGGTTATGTAGTATATCATATGGTTACACCTGAGGTTGCAGGTGTGGGTTATCACAGCTAGTTCGGGTTTATTCTGGGTATGATTTCGGAAGGTGCTATGTGGTTCTACGGTCTATGGTCTAAATGAACTGTGAAATTTCAGTTGTGTTGTATTATCGGATCTATGTAAGATAGGGTGACGTGGGATCACCCCGGGTATATGCTTGGTAAGGTCATTCAGCTATTGGTTGGCTTCTAGCGCAACTCTGGGTACGCTCGAGGACGAGCGTTTGTTTAATTTGGGGAGGATGTGATGACCCGACCCCTCGTCTCATGCGTTACTGCTCCATTTTTTCCATTTTATGCTTCTTCATGTTTCATTATCAGTATGTGGTATGTTAGAATTGATTTGCATTAGTATTGGTGAAAAATGAGACACTTAGTCTCTTTGAGGGAAGGCTAGTTTGGAAAAGTCAACCGGACGTTGACTTGTGAGTTAGAGGGCTCGGAATGGATTTTCGATAGTTCGTTTAGCTCCGGGAGGAGATTTGTGATTTGGGAGTGTGATCGGAATTGAATTTGGAGGTCCGGTGTAGAATAAGGCTTGAATTGGCGAAGTTGGAATTTTGGCGAATTCCGGTTGATAGGTGAGATTTTGATCCGAGGGTCGGAATGGAATTCCGAGAGTTGTTGTAGTTTTGTTAGGTGATTTTGGATATGTGTGCAAATCTTCAGGTCATTCGGACATCGTTTGGTGGGGTTTTTGATCGAAAGTGCATTTCGGAAGTTCTTGAAGAACTTAGGCTTTGATTTGGTGAAATTTGATGATTTTGATGTTAACGATAGTGATTTGATGACTCGAGCAAGTTTGAATAAAGTAATAGATCATGTCTATGCTTTTGGTTGAGGTCCCGGAGGCCTCGAGGTGAATTCGGGTGGTTAAACGGAGAATTCAGAGTTTGTTGCATGTTTGAAGTTGCTGGTTCTGTCATTTCTGCATCTGTCGAAAAGGGACAGCATAGGCGGTTCCGCAGATGCGGCGGGGAGGTCGCAAATGCGATCCATGAGGGGCTTGGCAACTTTTGCAGAAGCGGAAGGCAATCCGCAAAAGCGGACATCGCAGGAGCGGGTTGTGATCGCAGAAGCGGTCCTGAGGATTTTTGAATTAGACCACAGAAGCGATCCTTTTGCACAGAAGCGGGAGCCGTAGGTGCGGTATCCCAACCGCAGAAGAGGATTTTTGGAGGTTTAATGAAGACCGCAAAAGCGGAAATCTGGCCGCAGAAGCGGTCCCACATAAGCGAAAGCTGGACTGCAGAAGCGAAAAATTGTTGTGGCAGAAGGGTTTATATCAATAATTCATCCGCGAGCTTATGTCATTTTTCCTCCATTGTTGAGCATTTTGGGAGCTTTGGGCGAGAATTTTTGAGGGTTTTGACTGAGAATCGAATGGAGGTAAGGTCCTTGGCCTAATTATTCAAGTTTATGGTAGAATCTACATGGAAATTGGTTGAAATTCATTAAAAAGGGGTAAAGCTAGGGCTTGAGTTTTAATATTTCAAATTGGGATTTGATAGGTCATTTGAGCTCGGATTTGGGAGTTCTTGGTATGTATGGACTCGTGGCGAGACGAGGAATTCGGTAATGTAAGTTTTGTAATTTTTTGAGAAGCGGGCCCGGGTCTCGGGTTTCGCTAGTTTCGAGATTTTTGCTATTTCTCGATTTCTTTCGATTGGCATATTGTAATGTATTCGCTCTGATTTTGGTTAGATTCGACGCGCGTGGAGGCCAATTTAAGGGGCAAAGGTATCGCGAGCGAGGAATTTTACCGGTTCGAGGTGAGTAATACTTGTAAATGATATCCTGAGGGTTTGAAACCCCGGATTTGCACATCATAATGTTGTATTGTGGTGACTTGCACGCCAGGTATGAGCATGGGGTAGAGAACCGTTGAGGATTGTGACTTGGTCTGTCCCGGTTATTGACTTTACTGCGTGATTGACTGAAACCTACTTGATGCTATCATGATTTGGGCTGATTGCCATATTTTGGGCTTCGTGCCGATTATGTGAATCCTTCGGAGATTGATACTACTGTTTTAGCATATCTTGCATATCATTTGGTTTCAGTCCAAGGTTTTAAACACTATTTTGCAACTCATTCATACTTCAAAATTTTGAAAACTCAAATGATATTTTAAATGATATTTCGGGCTGAGAACTACTGTTTTCCAAATGCCCAAGGGGCTTATGTTGATTTCTGGACTAATTATGGGTGGCTCGAGTTGTGCGCCGCAGCAGTGACTTGAAACAGTGGTAACAATGGCACTATGTGATGTGACTTGGAACATTATGGGTGGTTCGGGCTGCGCGCCGCAGCAGGAACTTGAAACAGTGGTAACAATGGAACTATATGATTTAAATGGGTCAGGTAACAATGACTGACCAAGATTTGATTGATGCCACGAGATGGCTTGATATTGCGCTTGGGCTATAGGAGCCCCTCCGGAGTCTGTACACACCCCCAGTGAGCGTCGTCGACGTTAAATGATTATGGGTGGCTCGGTTTGCGCGCCACAGTGGGTACTGGAATGTACCATCATATGCATTGCATTGCACTCATGCATTTGTTCCTATTTGTACTGGTTGTTATGACATACAGCACATTCATTTCATTGGCATCCATGCTACTTCTTGCACTATTTACCGGATACCCCGGTGTTATTTGTTGATGGAGTGATGTGCCCGAGGGGCTGACTTACGTGCTGACTACACTATTTGTGTCACGTTCATTTGCTTAAACTATTGAAAATGAATATTTTCAAAAGAGGTTTTAACTGAGCCCAGATGTTTTTCAAAGGATTTCATGGTTTTACTGTTCTATATAGCATGATGGAGTGCCTTACGTTGTTTCTTGCTTTCAGCTATTATTTACTTTTATTACTCACTGAGTTGGAGTACTCACTTTACTCCCTGCACCTCACGTGCAATTGCAGGTATTGTTCCCCCGGTAGCGGGTTATTAGCTGATTGAAGTCATTGTTATTGAAGCTGAGTAAGGTGACCGCCAGCGTTCGTAGCACCGGACTCCATCTTTTGAAATCCAAATTTTATTTTGTATATATTATTGGCCATATAATGGTGTTCAGCCTTCTTTAGATGCTCGTGACTTGTGACACCCCGGTTAGGGCTGTGTTGGGTTGGATTTCCGCATATTTTTATCTATATTTCCGCTATTTGGTATTATTAAACCATGTCGCACTATAATTGCATTAAATAATTATTTTTAAAGGATGAATTGGGTTGACTGGCTGGCCTTGTCTCCACGAGAGGCGCCATCACGACCAGGTTTGGGATTTGGGTCGTGACAGGCAAGGTATTTGGTCCCTACACTCGTTATTGGAATCATTTTTATCATTTTAAGTATGAAAAATTAAGGAAAATCAGTGGTAATGTGGGGGTTAGGGCTTGACTAATTAGAGACCTTTGAGTGATTATTTGAGGGACCATTTGAGGTCCGATTTTTGTACTTTTGGTATGAGTGAACTCGTGAAAGTGTGAGGATTTTGTGAATGTAAATTTTAGTCAATTCTGAGATGTGGGCACGAGGGGAGTTTTGATTATTTTACCTAATTTCACATATTAGCTTAGAATTTATTTGTAGAATCAGTTACTTGAAGTGGTATTTACATTATGCAATTGAATTAAATAGATTTGGGCCATTTCGAGTCATGTACTCGTGGCAAGAACATGGTCGTGGGTTGATTATTGAGCCGGTTTGAGGTAAGTGGATTGCCTAACCTTGTGTGGGAGACCTTCCCCTTAGGATTTGTTATTATTGATAATTGAAATGCTTTGTATGTGAGGTGACGAGTGTGTACTTGTGCTAATTGTTGGAAATCCGGTTTTCATTAAGTAATTACTAGTATGTTTTCTTTCCTGTTTTTATTACTTGCACCATTAAGCATGTTGTTAGCTTAGGAAAGTATGTCTAAGTTATTTAATTACTTTATTTGATCAACTGCTTTTACCTGAAATCTATGCAGCATGCTAGGCTAGAATTACTTGTTGCCTTAATATGAAATTTAACATTTCTGAATATTTTTCTACTGTTGCTGTGTATTTACATTGGGACTATGGATGTGGGATTCCGGTAGATCCCCCCTTGTCTATTTACATGTGGGACTACGGATGTGGGATTCCGGTAGATCCCCCTGCATAGTTATATGGAACTACGAGACTGCACCCGGTAGATTCCTCTAATACTGGGTATTTACGTTTGGGACTACGGAACGGGATTCCAGTAGATCCCCGTGCACTATGAGTTGGACTACGGGGCGGTATCCCGAGAGATCCATTGGATATGTATATTTGGGACTACATGATGGTATCCTAGGAGATCCCCGATTGTTATTTTTGGTGTTGAACCGTATTTCTTTCTGTGTTTACTTTGCCTCCGTAATGGTTGTTGTTGTCCTTTATATCCTGTGTTACTTTTACTACTGTACTTATTTATATTGTTCTATTCTACACTGTCGAACTTTATATTTTATTTAACCTCAGTAGGGCCCTAACCTTCCCCGTCACTACCCGACAGATGTTAGGCTTGACACTTACTGAGTACCGCTGTGGTGTACTCATGCCCTTTCTGCGCATGTTTTTCATGTGCAGATCCAGGTACCTCTACTCAGACTTATCATCCTTGAGGTGAGGCGATCCTTCGGAGACTTCGAGGTATATCTGCCGCGTTTGCAGACCGAGAAGTCTCTCTCCATTCTCTCTTGTAGTTACAGCCCTTCTGTATTTACATTGTTTTAGACATTCTAGAGTTAGAGCACCATGTAGTATTCTTAGCTTATAATTTCATGAGATTCCGGGTTTTGGGAAAAGTATTAGTTTTTGAGATTTGATATTGTATATGCCGAGAGGCACTATTAAACATTATTTTATTCACAATTTCAGTTTACTTTGTATTCTTCCGCAAATTAGTTTAGTTTTCGCATTTTTAGGCTTACCTAGTCATAGGGACTAGGTGCCTTCACAATGGTTCACGGAGGGCGAATCGGGGTCCTGACACAGCATGATTATAGCTTAGTTCGCATTTGCATTGACCCTCCAGTTCGCAATTGCAAAGAGTTTTCTCGTAATTGCGAAGTCGCATGAGGTTGTCAGCATTTGCAAATGCGGTCCTAGTCCACAATTTTGTGAACCCTCTGTGGCAAATACGACATCTACAGCTAGTTAAAGGGTTGGGAAAAAGGATTTTTGAACTCATTATCTCATTTTGAACCCTAGACTCGGTAGGAGACGATTTGGAGAGGGGGTTTTCATCTACAAACTTTTTGGTAAGTGATTCTAATCTAATTCTAATCCCATTCCACCAATATATCTTAGATTTTAACATCAAAATTATGTGAATCAAAGTGAAAATTTGTGAAACTTTATCAAGTTTTTAAGAAAATAAGAAATTAAGCTTTGAGAGTCGATTTGGACTTGGATTTTGAAATTAATCACATATATGAACTCATGGGTTCACGGGTAGTTGAAATCTATCATTGGACCCGAGTTTTGACCAGGCGAGCCTCAGGTTGATATTTGTTGACTTTTGGAAAAAGTATATAGATTAAAGATTTATTTATTGTAATTGTTTTCTCCTGCATCGGTTGATGATGCTAAGTCAAATTTGGGTAGATTTGAGCCGTGTGGAGGTGAGTTATAAGGAAATAATGATTTTCGGCGGTTGAATTGGCCTAGTTTGAGGTAAGCAAATACTTCAAAAGTTGGTACTAAAGGCATGAATCTCTGAACTACATATTATGTGGTTGGTTTTGAGGTGACGCACATGTTAGGTGACGGGCGTGTGGGCGTTCACCGAAGTAATTGTGACTCGGTTGATTCTGTGGAATTGTGTAGTTACCGAATCTTGCAGTTATTCATGTAATCTATATGTGTTAGAGAAATTGAGTTTTGATACATGTTAGAAATTATGTTTAGGCTAAATTATGGTACTGTCGAGACCCACAGAGGTTGTTTCTACTGTTTAGCTAGTTGCTTAAATTGCAGTTATGTACTCAGTCACATTCATCATTTGCATAGCATATCTCAGTCTCCGTTATTATTTATGATTACATCATATATTATTGTTTAGACTGATTGACATGAGATTTGTGAGCCCGAGAGACTGGAGAGGTTGATGACTAAGTGAGGCTGAGGGCCTGATTGTGAGTGATGTTTATGGAATCGGTTTGCATGCTGTAGTAGGCTTTACTAATTTATGATGGGATCGGGTTACACGACCCAGCATGCCATGTTGGCTTATATTAGCACTTGGGCACGATCCACCCCTCTAGAGTCTAACAAACCAGAAGGGAACGCAGGTATCGTTAAGTGTTGAGTGCGAGTGCCGAGTGTAAGTTCCATGTTACTGAGAGTGCTGAGCAATTGAAGAGTACTAAGTGATTGAGCGTACTGAGTGAGGTTGGATACTCCAAGAGCATAAATATCTGAGTTTATCACTATATTGCAATACAAATGACATGCATATTTGATATATAGACATGGAGATGTAATATTCCTTATGCTAGCTATACTTGTCATATTTTATTGCTATTGAGCCAAAACTGCTGAACTTGAAAGCATGTCTACATTTCAGTATCATGTACAAATGATTAAGAAATTTCACGCAGTTATTGTTGCTATTTTTTCATATCTATACGGTTATTATCTGGTTGGACTGTACCTATATGAGCTTGTCACTGCTTTCAACCCAAGGTTAGTGTCACGACCCCAGTTCACCCTCTGTGAACTGTCGTGATGGCACCTAGTCTCTACGACTAGGTAAGCCTAACAATGTGGAAAACAATAAACAAAACTGGCGGAAGAAATAATTAGAACCCAAACTAGTAGAATGAAACAGTACTTAAAATGCCACCTACCATATACAATACAACTTCTAGAACTAACAACACTTCCTAAAACCCGGAAACCCATGAATCACAAGCTAAGGATACTATATAGCTCTAACTCTAGAATGTCTAACAAAGCACAGAAAATGCAAAAGGGCTAATACTCAAAAGCAAGAATAGAAAGGGACTCCTCGGTCTGCGTATGCGGCAGATATACCTCAAAGTCTCTACAGAAGCATCTCGCCTCAAGGATGATAAGATTGAGTGAAAGTACTTGGATATGCACATAAAAAACACGCGCAGAAAGGGCATGAGTACACCAAAGTGGTACTCAGTAAATGCCAAGCCTGACCTCGGTTGGGTAGTGACGAGGAAGGTCAGGGCCCTACTGAGGTTAATTAAATAATCAAGTGACAGGATAAAATAAGCAGTGAAATTGAGAATCTATGGTAAGAATCTATAAAGCATAATTAGAGTGCAATAACGGAAACAGAAATAAAGGCAAAACACAAAGGAATACTGCTCATAGTAAGGATGTTAACCGAGGATCTCTTAGTATCCCGAGGATCTCTTGGTATCCTCAATATATATACTAGGGATCTCTTGGTATCCTCAATATATGCCAGGGATCTCTTAGTATCCCGAGGATCTATTAGTATCCTCAATATATATACTAGGGATCTCTTAATAACCCGAGGATCTCTTGGCATCCTCAATATATGCCAGGGATCTCTTAATATCCCGAGGATCTCTTAGTATCCTCATTATACGTGCTAGGGATCTCTTGGTATCCTGAGAATCTCTCAGTATTCTCAATATACGTGCCAGGGATCTCTTAGTATCCCGAGGATCTCTCAGTATCCTCAATATACGTGGTAGGGATCTCTTAGTGTCCCGCACCTCTGTCTAGATCACAAATTCGTACAGGAGATCTCCCAGGATGCCATCCCGTAGTCCCAATTTAAAACACACAGTAGCAATACAAAAAATTAAATTAAATGCTAATTTTCATACTAAGTAAATAGTTAATTCTAGGCTAATATGATTCACGTAATATAATTAAGTATGTTTAAGCAAATAGGTAATTAAGTCAACTAAACATATTTTTCTGAACTAACACAGACTAAGTTAGCAAGTAGAATAAAAACGGGTAAGAAAGGAACTCAGTTAAAATACATAAAGTAAAACCAGGTTTTCAACAAATAGATGAAGTACGCGCTCGTAATCTCATGTACAAGGTATTTCAATTATCAATATATTATATCCTAAAGGGAAGGTCCCCCACACAAGGTTAGACAAGCCATTTACCTCGAACCGGCTCAAAATCAACTAGAAACTTCGCTTTTGCCACGAGTATCTGACTCAAAATGGCCCAAATCTATTAAATTCAATTGCATATTGTAAATAACATCTCAACAACTGATTCTACGATTTAATTCAAAGCTAATATGCGAATTTAGGTAAAATGACCAAAACGCCCCTCAAGCCAACATCTTGGAATCGGGCTAAATTTATATTTTCAGAATCCTCACACTCACACGAGTCTATTCATGTAAAAATCTCTCAAATCGGATGTCAAAAACCCAATCAAACCCCAATCTCTAGGTCTAAGGACTTTTCCCCCAATTTCTAACAAAATTCCAAAATTTAAGGATGAATTTAAGGAAAGATTCATGGAAATTAGTCTAGACCGAGTAAGAATCACTTACCCAAGTTGCCCGGGTGAGAATCCCTTCAAAAATCATGATCTCCTGAGCTCCCAAGTCAAAAATATGAATTATGGTATAGACCCTCGATTTTGGAAAACTTATATTCTATCCAGATATGTAAAGCATCACGAACGCGAAGGAAGTCTCGCGTTTGCGAAGAAGAAAAAGGAAGGCTACCCAGATGTGCTTCGCGAATGTGGAAGCATGCACATGAATGAGAAGAAGGAAAATATTATGGCCCAGGGATTGCACTTTGCGAACGCGTGAACCCGTATGCGAACGCGAAGGGTGGACTTGCATAGCTACGCGAATGCATGATGGTGGACGTGAATGCGATGAGGAATAAAGCGGGGCTTCGCGAATGGGAGGAGTGTTAGTGAACGCGAAGAAGAAATTTCTAGGTGGTCATCAACAAAGCTTCGTGAACGCGAAGATATGTTCACGAACGCGTAAGAGGATACGAGAAGCAGAAAAACAACAGTTCAAAATAGGAGAAAAATGACCTGTTGAGCATCTGAAACACACCTGAGGCCCCCGGGACCTCAACCAAAGGCACTAACAACACCTAATACCTCATTCAAACTTGCACCAATCCCTAAACCACCTAAAACAACATCGAAAACTCGAATAATTCAAGGATTTAAGCCTAAGAACTCCAATTTTTCTCAAAATATGATTTCGATCAAAAACCTAACCAAACCATGTCCAAATGACCTGAAATTTTACAAACACATCCCAAGTGACATGAAGGAACTACTGCAACTTCCAGAATTCCATTCCGACACTCGGATAAAAATCACACTATCGGACCGGAAACTTCAAAAATTCAAACTTTGGCATTTCAAGCCTAAATTAGCTACGGAATTTCAAAACACAATCCGAACACGTTCCCAACCCCAAAATCACCCAACAGAGCTAACGGAACAATTGGATTTCCATTCCGAGACCGTCTTCACACTATTCCAACTATGATCAATTTTCCAACACTTAAGCTCTCATTTAGGGACTAAGTGTCTCAAAACTCTCCAAAACTTAACACCGAACATCCCGGCAAATCAAAATAGCAGAATTAGACTCGGGGGAAGCAGTTAATAGGGAATCGGGGCATAAATTTCAAAAATGACCGTTCGGGTCGTTACATCCTCCCACACTTGAACATTCATTCGTCCTCGAACGAGCATAGAGACATACCTGAAGTGAAGCTGCTTATGGCCCCAAACTGCTGAGTGACGCGCTAGAGCACAAAACGACCGGTCGGGTCGTTACATCCTCTCCCACTTAAACATATGTTCATCCTCGAACGTGCTAAGAACTATGTTGGGGTTGTTCGAAATCACTGTTTAACACCTCGAGCACCTATTTCCGTGCTACCACAACTCAGCTGGATACCCTAGCTCGATCAATCTGAAGATATCCTTTTTCACTTAAGTAAATAAGCCTTAGAGCTCAATTCCTACATTCAGAATTCTCTGTCAGGCATGTTCCAACATATGCTCACTGTATCAATAACTACCCGCGGCACCAATACGTGACTGCATACCTTAGCTGAATTCACACCTTGCACCACTTTACTCACAGGACCACAATAACATTCTCTAATCAAATTAGTCGAAATTCCACGAATCTGATGTTCCCATTGCACCTCATGACCTACATAGGTCTTGCTCTAACTTTTACAATACAACCAAGATGGAAGAGGTATGTGGAAATTCATATCCAACTACCGAATCAACAAATCATTGGGTCGATACTCCTGATAAGAACCATCACCTCATTCTGAACAAAATAATGGTCTTAGCTCCTTAATATACTTCATATAACCAGATTGAATTGATCCTAAATCCAATGATCTCGTCTCACCCAGTACAAACCGCTCACCCAATAAGCCACCCCGAACATGATCAAAAGTCTCATATGATGCCACAATGTGCCAATGGGCTATGAACTCAAACGTGACAAAAAGAAAACGAACTCTAGAAGGAACTACTCTACTCACACACTAATATGAACTTTCCTTGGAAAATAGGAAGAAAGGAAGACAAAAATAGCATATAGAAAATTGTACCCAATATCACACTGTTGCGGCGTGCAACCCGATCCAAATAACATACCCATGGCGTCGTGCCACCCGATCCACACATAGAATTCACATAAGGAGATATACATCGAGCTAAACTGCTCATTATAACAAGATTCCGAATATCGATCACAAGCACGCTAAATGCATAAAACCATCCTTAGGAAGACATATAGTGCCATAGGCTACAAAAACTCAAAAACAACTGAGGTGCGATATAAGATCTGAATCTCGAGAGCCATCCTGCTCATATAACATCATCTCTAAGTGGAACCTCAACACATAAGAAATTCATCAAGCCATCTCATAACTCATACGGTGCAATTTATTATTTCATGAAAAAGTTGACGATGAAATAGTACCCTAACTACTTGTCCAAAAGAGCGCATTGCTGAAATGAACACATCTGACCGGATATAGAGCCCATATTCACATTTAGATCCACCCGCAGACCTCAAGCTGATTCTAATCACACTGTACTAGACTAATATCCTTTCGAAGGTCCATAATAACTCCCTTTTCTTATAACACACGAGACTACCATCATAACCAGGGCAATCCTCCACGGTCCACAACCCAATAAGTCGAGTGCCCTCCAAGCATAAATTCTCAAACTAATGATATCACCAACGTCTTCATACTTGGTTTAAATCTTCAATCAATCAAGTGACTACATGCCATACTTGTACAATCTTCATGTGAGGCACGCTCCCACGACCTTCCATAACAGACAACACATATGCATATCCATACCACCAGCCACACTAACACTGAAAAGCGTTCAAGAATCCATAACCAGGATGCAAGGATTTTTCACAAAACATCGATCTCTGGTGATGCTGAAGACGATACCCACTTACTTTAAACATCGAAACTCCTTTACTGCTCATCCAAGCTCGTGACATCATTGTCAACACCGAACTGCAACCCTGATCCTCACTTCAAACTCCATGCCACACACTGCACCAACATGCCAATAAACGATAGAACACGATTTTTCATCAGAACTCTATAACCACTAATAGATTAACATTTCATCATATAAAACTTTTCACTTAACTCACTTCAGCAGTACCATAGCAACACATAGGTGAATTCTCATAACCGTAGAATATGCAAATCTCTAAGTAGTGGTCTAAGCCACCATAGCCCTTCCGGGATACATCTATACATGACAGGCCATAACAGTGGAATACTTCTGAATAGGCGGTCAACAAACCTCACACGTGCCGCCACAAATCACCTGCATAATTTGCTAAAGGAACTGATTACTACCACCAATACGCCAATTCAACTATGGCTAGCCAGTACATCTTCTTACAATTTATCCTTGATTGCCTTAGAAATAATAACTCCATTAAACATATAACACACTCCATTTGCACTCATCCCGAGTGACATTAAATCACGAGACCATGCTGTCTCAATCCCACGAACCATTTCACACCTCCCAAGTGCTACACTGCGAGTCAAAATATCATAGAACATTTTTTGCCTCTTCTCATAAGCTGCTACGAAACTTGATTCTTAACCGTACCTATAGGCTCGAAATCATTAGGCACCACGCCCTGCCCATTTAAATCCACTAGAACCGTTGTTGGGAACCACCCGCTCTGACTTGGCCCGAAATATAATCAACTCCATGAATCTTCTAGCACATGAATACCCCCTCGACGAAGCACCTGGCAGAATCACCTCCCTTTAAACCCGCCTCTATACAAGGCATAAATCCTGAATCCAAGCTCACTCTCTAATTGCACAAGTTCATTCATTCCTCGTGGACATCAATTAAATATGCGGCAACATCCTTCCAATTCAAAGTTACATTGTATCCTTCTTCATTTTAAGTAGCTCCTTTCCATTATATCAAAGCTTCTGCCCTATAATAGCCCATACTTCAATTTAAATCCGTAAACCCCAATCATCAATCACTAAAATTCCCAAGTCGTTCCAAACTCTCCTTAAGGTGCGTAGTCATCCTAGCACAAAGCCCATATGCAAATCCGCCACTCTCCCACTTTGGCGAAACTCACCCCTCTAATCGACCACTCGACCTTTGCTTCTTATACCTGGCCTTCTAGAAATTTTAACCACCGCCTGACACTCCCCACATGTCTTTCCTCATCATTTGCTGCTCAGTTGTTGCCTTAATAAAATCTATCTTCGTAGCACTTGAACCCATGAATCGCTACTAACTTAAACCTTTCCGGAGATCATCTTTCTCGAGTCGTCGACATTAGAAACACCGATTCGATTCTGAACCACCGTACCTTGCGATATCTAACAGTTATTTACCTAATATTATTTCACAGTATCCTACCCCAAGGGAAAATTGCAGAAGACCATAACACCGGTAAACTTAACACATACTATCGAGGACGACGACACTACATCGCAGATAAAAATTCCACCACGCTCGAAATTACCAAGTCTCGTTACTCCATCACCCCAAATCTGGACATTCATAGGCCAATTGTTTTTCCTCCGCCGAAAGGGAAATATCATATCTCTAAATCATGCATTGAGTAGACTTCATTTCAACTCATTCACCGCCCCAACACATAGGCAAGTCTTCTACCATCAAGTCAATACTGTGCGATAACCAATCGCGAGCATCATAGTAACATGTGCATAGCCTCCAAGCTCTTAGGAGCACAACTATCGAGCCAAAACAATATAAGAGTCCTTCCGCAATACGACGACAATAGCTCACACAAATATATCGGGAGAACATCCCGCACCACATCTGTGGTACCATTACAATTCTTCAATTCTCGATTTATAACAAGCGGTTCGTGTCGCGTAAGATTGAGTAGGAAGGAAACAATGGCATAAGCCTCAAGGAATCAACTCACATGATGTGGATATCAAGAAGTGGAATTTTTCTAACAGTTACATAGCCTCTCGTAGATAAGTACAGACATCTCCGTACTGATCAGCGAAACTCTAATGAACCGGCTTGTGATCCATGACTCCTATGAACCTAGATCTCGGATACCAACTTGTCACAACCCCAGTTCGCCCTCTATGAACTGTCGTGATGGCACCTAGTCTCTACGACTAGGTAAGCCTAACAATGCGAAAAAAAATAAACAAAACTAGTAGAAGAAATAATTAGAACCCAAACTAACAGAATGAAACAGTACTTAAAATGCCACCTAGCATATACAATACAAGTTATCGAACTAACAATACTTCCCCCAAAACATGGAAACCCATGAATCACAAGCTAGGGATACTACATAGCTCTAACTCCAGAATGTCTAACAAAGAACAGAAAATATAGAAGGGCTAATACTTAAAAGCAAGAATAGAAAGGGACTCCTCGGTCTGCGAACATGGCAGATATGCCTCGAAGTCTCTATAGAAGCGTCTCGCCTCAAGGATGATAAGACTGAGTGAAAGTACCTGGATCTGCACATGAAAAATATGTGCAAAAAGGGAATGAGTACACCACAGCGGTACTCAATAAGTGCCAAGCCTAACCTCGGTTGGGTAGTGACGAGGAAGGTCAGGTCCCTACTGAGGTTAATTAAATAATCAAGTGACAGGATAAAATAAGCAGTGAAATTGAGAATCTATGGTAAGAATCTATACCGCATAATAAGAGTGCAATAACGAAAACAGAAATAAAGGCAAAACACAAAGGAATACCGCTCATAGCAAAGATGATAACCGGGGATCTCTTAGTATCCTGAGGACTCTTAGTATCCTCAATATAAATACTAGGGATCTATTTGTATCCCCAGGATCTCTTGGTATCCTCAATATATACATGGGATCTCTTAGTATTGTCAATATATATACTAGGGATCTCTTGGTATCCTCAATATATGCCAGGGATCTCTTAGTATCCCAAGGATCTCTCAGTATCCTCAATATACGTGCCAGGGATCTCTTGGTATCCCGAGGATCTCTGAGTATCCTGAATATACGTGACAGGTATCTCTTAGTATCATGAGAATCTCTTGGTATCCTCAATATACATGTCAGATATCTCTTAGTATCCCGAGGATCACTCAGTATCCTCAATATACATGACAGGGATCTCTTAGTGTCCCGCACCTTAGTCCAGATCATAAATACGTACAGGGGATCTCCCGGGATGTCGTCCCGTAGTCCCAATTTGAAACACACAAAAACATTAAATTAAATGCTAATTTTCGTACTAAGTAAACCGTTAATTCTAGCCTAACATGCTTTACGTAATACGATTAAGGCAGTTTAAGCAAATAGGCAATTAAGTCAACTAAACATGCTTTTCTAAACTAACACAGGCTAAGTTTCCAAGTAGAATAAAAATAGGTAAGAGAGGAACTCAATTTAAATACTTAAAGTAAAATCGGGTTTTCAAAAATAGATTAAGTACGTGCTCGTCACCTCATGTACAAGACATTTCAATTATCAATATACCTAAGGGAAAGATCCCCCACACAAGGTTAGATAAGCCACTTACCTAAAATCGGCTCAAAATCAACTAGAAACCACGCTTTTGCCACGAGTATCCGACTCCAAATGGTCCAAATATATTCAATTCAATTGCATATTGTAAATAACATCTCAACAACTGATTCTACGATTTAATTCAAAGCTAATACGCCAATTTAAGTAAAATGACCAAAATGCCCCCATAGGCCAATATCTCGGAATCGGGCAAAATTTATATTTTCAGAATTCTCACACTCACACGAGTCTATTCATATAAAAATCTCTCAAATCAGATGTCAAAAACCCAATTAAAACCCAGTCTCTAGGTCTAAGGACTTTTCCCCCAATTTCTATCAAAATTCCAAAATTTAAGGATGAATTTAAGGAAAGATTCATGGAAATTAGTCTAGACCGAGTAAGAATCACTTGCCCAAGTTGCCCAGGTAAGAGTTACTTCAAAAATTGCGATCTCCCGAGCTCCCAAGTCAAAAATATGAATTATGGTATAAACCCTCGATTTTGGAAAACTTTTATTCTATCCAGATATGTAAAGCATCGCGAACACGGAGGAAGTCTCGTGTTCGCGAAGAAGAAAAGGGAAGGCTAGCCAGATGTGCTTCGCGAACGCGGAAGAACGCACGCGAACGCGAAGAAGGAAAATATTATGGCCCAGGAATTCCTCTTCGCGAACACGTGAACCCGTACGCGAATGCGAAGGGTGGACTTGATGGTGGACACGAACGCGATGAGGAATAAAGCGGGGCTTCGCGAATGCGTGGAGTGTTGCACGAACGCGAAGAAGAAATTTCCAGTTGGTCATCAACAAAGCTTCGTGAAGGCAAAGGTATGTTCGCGAATGCGTAAGAGGATACTAGAATCAGAAAAACAGCAGTTCAAAATAGGAGAAAAATGACCCGTTAAGCATCCGAAACACACCCGAGGCCCCCGGGACCTCAACCAAAGGCACCAACAACACGTAATACCTCATTCAAACTTGCACTAATCCCTAAACCACCTAAAACAACATCAAAAACTCGAATAAATTTAGAATTTAAGCCTAAGAACTCCAATTTTCCTCAAAATACGATTTCGATCAAAAACCTAACCAAACCACATCCGAATGACCTAAAATTTTACAAACACATCCCAAATGACATGACAGAACTACTACAACTTCCGGAATTTTATTCCGACCCTTGGATCAAAATCTCACTATCGGACCGGAAACTTCAAAAGTTCAAATTTTGGCATTTCAAGCCTAAATTAGCCACAGAATTCCAAAACACAATCCAAACACGCTCCCAACCCCAAAATCACCCAACGAAGCTAACGGAATCATCGAATTTCCATTCCGAGGCCATCTTCATACTGTTCCGACTATGGTCAATTTTCCAACACTTAAGTTCTCATTTAGGGACTAAGTGTCCCAAAACTCTCCGAAACTTAAAACCGAACATCCTGGCAAATCGAAATGGCATAATTAGACTCGGGGGAAACAGTTAATAGGGAATTGTGGCATAAATTCCAAAAACGATCGGCCGGGTCGTTACAGTTAGTCATGTTACTTATTGAGTACATTTGGTTAGTTGTACTCATACTACACTCTGCACTTCGTATGCAGATCCAGGCACATTTGGACCTGGTGGTTGCTAGACTTGGAGCATTACCTGCTTGGAGACCTTTGAGGTAGCTGCTTCACATCCGCAGACCTCGACTCCCCTTATTTTCAGTTTATTTAGCACTATCGTGTCTTTTCAGATAGTATTATTTGAAGTATTGACTATGTTATCATTTAGTAGCTCATGTACTCAGTGACACCTGAATTTTGAGGAATTTTGTATTGAGTTGTGGTATTTCTTATCTGTTATTTATGAGATTTTTATCGTTAAACTTATTTATTCACATGTTTTCAACTTAAAATGCATGATTATTTATAGTTTTCGGCTTGCCTAGTATTGCGATAAGTGTCATCATGACATGTTAAATTTTGGATCATGACAGATTTGAACACACGCCCAAGTCCAAAATCATCATACAAACCTATTGGAATCATCAAATCTCGGTTCCAAGGTCGATTACTCAAAATATTAACTCAAGTCAAACTTGACCATCTTAGGCTTCTATTAAGGAAGCAAGTGTTCTGATTTCAATCTAAACCCATACCAACTATCCCTGCAAGTCATAAAACAATAAAAGCACATACGGGGAGTCTTACTTAGGAAAATAAGGATCTAAAAAATAAAACGATTGGTCGGATCGTTACAATCTTGCTTTTCCAATACGTATCACATCTTACAACTCCATACGTAATACTTTTCGATGCCACGTCTGAATTAAGAGATAATTTTCCAAGTTTTATTCATCGATTTATACTTTAGTTTAAGCATGTGATTAAACGCTTAAGTAAATCGATTAATATATTGATTTTATATTTAGCAAAGAATCAAAAAATTAATGTATTTCCACTCATAATCTATATCTAAATATTTAACCAATATTAAAATTATTTCTTCGTGTGTGCTTCATTTCAACTGTCAATCCAATAAAATAATAGATAAAATATTTAATTGGTGAGACAAACAACAAAATTCAAATTTCACTAAAATAAAATACGTAACAATCCACATGTCTTTTAGGACATACATATACCAATCTAATAATAACTATTGCTCATATAGGCTAAAAACATCATTAGCCAAATATTCTGATAAATACCCGTTAAAACTTCACTCCAAGGTTCTCGAAGAGAGTCCATTAGAATAGCTAACACTTCCCAATCAGTAATCTCTATGTAACTAGACAATTCAGTTCTTGTTAATTGAAAAAGGTGTACATGTTTAGAAATGGAAGCATTAGGGGTCATTTTGAATTCCTTAAACTCCCTAAGTTTTTTTTCTCCTTCCCTTTGCTCAGTCCTTTGATCCCTCAACTCATTTTGCATTGGTCTCGGCACATTCCTGATGACTTCAAGCTCTAAGTCTGAATTATTGCAGAAATAAGTCTGAAAATGACGCATCCTTCTATATCGTCCCCTTGCTTGACTTCGGGAACTCCCACTTAAAGTAGTTTGAGCTTGTTTCCATATAGTCATATCTGAAATAGGAATACAGAAACCTTAAGTATAGATATTAACATTCAACGTGACAAAATATGTTATAAAAAATCAGTTGAGGGATTAGGACTAAACTAATTACTTCATTGTGAGTTGTTAAAAGAAAGTTTCTTTATGACTACAGAATTCAAATCCAGTAATATCAAATAAATCAAAACTTTATATAAATGGAAGAAAACACTTTCAGAAACAAAGTTCTATGAAATCGGGGTAACCAAGATAAAAAAAACATTCGTCTGTTAATTTGAATAAAGGTATCCGATTCAATTTATTTAAACTGACAATAACCTGTAACACGGTATATGTAACCAACAGCGGTAATAATAAGTGTGCAACAATTTCTTTCGTTAAATCCAATAGTATGATCTCAATTTGTTGGTGAAGGAAACATGTACCTTAAAAGGTTATCAAAATCTCATTCAACATGGAAATAACTATTGTTATAGTGTTCAAATTAGATATCACTTTGAAACATTTTGATTTCATCCGGTATGAAAACATACACAATTACTTTTCAATACACCTAAACAGTCTCTCCAACAAATTCACATAATTTTTTTTATACAAACCCAACTCGATGTGTAAATAACTTTGCGCAATATAGAGACAGTTAGGGATCAATATGGAGTGCCTCCATAGAGTTCTTCAAGTAAAGACAAATATCTAGGTTAGATTGTAAAAATTGCACGGGGCGTCCTATTTGGTCGCCCCCATTTAACCTATACTCATTTTTTAAATAACGTTTAACTTGTACCTACTTTTTAAATAACTTCAGCCCTCTTTCTCTTCTTCCTCCTCCTCCTCCTCCTCCTCCTCCTCCTCCTCCTCCTTCTTCTTCTTCGTTTTCTTCTTCTTCTTTCTGCTGTTGTTGTTGGTGTTGATATGGAATTTCAGTTCGTGGGATGATTGCATATATATGTTTATCAGATTATTTAAAAATAAATTATAAATAATTATGTAAGTTAGTAGATAATATTTTATGAATATTTCCACTTATGTAAGTTAGTAGACAATGATAATTCTGTTCTTTTCATGTTTATTGTTTCCAAAATTTATGATTTAGATGTTATTGACAATCTGATTATTTATCTAGTATGTTAGAAAGCTTTTTCAAAAACTTCAGCTTATAGAGTGCTGAAGTTGTTACAAATGAACTCAATAGAGCTGAAGTTCGACAGTTACAAAACAAAAACTTCAGCTCTAGAGCTGAAGTTCGCCAGTTACAAAAACAAAAACTTCAGCTCTAGAGTGGAAGTTCGCCAGTTACAAAAACAAAAACTTCAGCTCTAGAGTGGAAGTTCGCCAGTTACAAAAACAAAAACTTCAGCTCTAGAGTGGAAGTTCGCCAGTTACAAAAACAAAAACTTCAGCTCTAGAGTGGAAGTTCGCCAGTTACAAAAACAAAAACTTCAGCTCTAGAGTGGAAGTTCGCCAGTTACAAAAACAAAAACTTCAGCTCTAGAGTGGAAGTTCGCCAGTTACAAAAACAAAAACTTCAGCTCTAGAGTGGAAGTTCGCCAGTTACAAAAACAAAAACTTCAGCTCTAGAGTGGAAGTTCGCCAGTTACAAAAACAAAAACTTCAGCTCTAGAGTGGAAGTTCGCCAGTTACAAAAACAAAAACTTCAGCTCTAGAGTGGAAGTTCGCCAGTTACAAAAACAAAAACTTCAGCTCTAGAGTGGAAGTTCGCCAGTTACAAAAACAAAAACTTCAGCTCTAGAGCTGAAGTTCGACAGTTACAAAACAAAAACTTCAGCTCTAGAGCTGAAGTTCGCCAGTTACAAAAACAAAAACTTCAGCTCTAGAGCTAAAGTTCGCCAATTACAAAATAAAAACTTCAGCTCTAGAACTGAAGTTCGCCAGCAACAAAAACAAAAACTTCAGCTCTAGAGCTGAAGTTCGCCAGTTAGAAACAAAAACTTCAGCTCTACAGCTAAAGTTATCCAGTTACAAAAATAAAAACTTCAGCAATTACAAATAAAACCTTCAGCAAATAGAGAACAAAACTTCAGCAACTATGCTTAAGTTCAGCAATTACAAACAAAAACTTCAGCACACTTGCTACTTTATGCCGGTCTACTAGAATGTTGAAGTTTTGCATGATTGCCTTGGCTACTTCAGCCCCGTATGCTGAAGTTATGTGAAAAAGCGAGTATGCTTGAAATTTTTTTTTTTTTTTGCAGAACGAGCATAAGTTAAAACGTGACACAAAAAGCGGGTATAGATGCAAACCCCCCCTTAGATTGTGGGTAACAAATACTATCCAAAGAGAACTCTTCACATACTTGCATTGTTAACAAAAGATAAATTACTGGCTAGGAAACAACAACAATCCAGCATAATTTCACGTGTGGGGTCTAGGGACGGAAAGAATGAATAAAATATGAAATGACACCTAAAACAATTGTTCTTTTTTCTCATGTCAACAGAGTAAACCCATAACTGTGTTTTTCAATATGGAAGATCAAGACTAGGAGTCAAACTATCCTTTGCTCTGATACCATTGTAGACAAAATTTAGTAATAGAGACGTCAATTATGTACATGTTAACAGCTGCGGAAGATCGTTAAAATTTGTGTGACAAAAATTTCTCTACGCCAATTCTATTTCACTTTGAAAATTGAATTTTTGATTTCACAAACTAAGTGTCCTTTGTATTTTTTTTTTTTTTTGAGAAAAAAAAAAGGAGAAGACATTTTTCTTGGTATTTTCCTATATTGATAAAGAGAATATTTTGTTCCCTTTTAATCAAAGGTAAGGAAAAAAGTAGTTCTAAAGAAAACTGCTCCCACCAAAATAATTAATTGTGCAAAATATGCTCCCACAAATTCATCATTGTAGACACGTAATTTTTGACCTTCCCCGAGATTTCATCCATTTTAGCATAAAATATTTAATTTAGGCTTTATAGCCATTTCAACTAATTTTTACTCTTTTACTTTATTTTATTATAAAAAAACAAAAATTACAAAAAAATATATAAATAAATAGTTTCATTAATATTTTGTAGTCATTTTTAATCTTGAAAAATATCAAAAATAGTTTTGTTTTAACGATCAATCTTATTTTAATAGTTATTTCATTTAAGTAAAATTAATTAATAAATAAGGTAGTACTTTTAGTCTCGTTCGCCGAGTAGTGTCAAAACGCAAGGCTAGGCGTAATGCCATCCGGGAGCGCACGCAGCTGGAATGCACATCTGTGCACATGGGCTGAATACAAGAACATGTGCTAGTTGCCCAAAAACATGGGTAGAACTCAAGCACATGGACACAAGTTGTCCAAAAAATAAGGGGTAGTGCTTAGCAAAAATGCTCCACTATCACTTGTTTCCCATGTTTTGCCATGTGGGGGGCTTGTAAACTTATGGTTTTAAAGGGCAGCCAGCTGGAGAAAGGAAGGGGGGTTTAGAAAAGAGGATATAAAAGAAAACGGAACCTGGGAGAGACGGGGTATACACTGGATATACATTCAATATACATAGTATATACAAGGGCAGTGACGAACGACCCTCTCCAGGATTCTTTTTCATTAGCCGCAATACACCATACAAGGAGAGGGGTTCTATAGGGAATATAGTTCAATAAAAAGAGGAGAGAAAAAAAACGAAACCTGGGAGAGACTGGGTATACACTGGATATACATTCAATATACATAGGATATACAGGAGCAGTGAGGGACGACCCTCTTGACGGTTCTTCTTCTTCTTCATTCTAAAAATCAGCCCCCCCCCCCTGTGTCGTCTTCTCCAAACGACCCTCTTGACTGTTCTTCTTCTCCATTCTAAAAAAATAATGCCTAAAAAAGTCTGAGCTAGAGCCGATGAGTTTTCCGTTAGCAGATCTGAGGTAACCGATGAGGTTCCGATCTACGTCCAGTTTTCCGATCTGAGATCCTATTGATTCAAACAAATCTAATAGCTTAAATATTCAGCAGTAAAGGTTTTTTCTTCATCTAAATATCCCAAATGCAATGTTATATTTGTTTTAGGTGGTTCGTTTAAATTGAATGCTTTGTTTGTTCTCTTTGTTTAGCATCTTCGATGCCTTCCCTGTTTTGAATCGTTTGTGTCTGTTGCACTGTATTTTGGATGCCTAAATATGGTATTTCCCGATTTGTTTTAGTAAATATGATTCACTACATAAATTTTTGGTTCACGGTTGTTTAGTTCTAAGTTAGAAGATTGGATTGATTGGCTTCTTTGAAGATTAGGCTTAACATCAGCGTTTCAGGCTTAACAAAAGCGGTTAAAAGTTAAAAATTTTACATATGTTCATAATTATTCAAAATCAGATAATTAAGCCGAATGTAACAGTTGAGCGACCGTGCTAGAACCACGAAACTCGAGAATGCCTAACACCTTCTCTCGGGTTAACAGAATTCCTTACCTGGATTTCTGGTTCGCGGACTGTAATACAGAGTCAACCCTTTCCTCGATTCGGGATTTAAACCGGTTACTTGGGATATCATAAATCTCCCAAGTGGCGACTCTGAATTTTTTTTAATAATATAATCCTGTTTCGATTGTCCTTTAATTGAAAAAATTCCCTTTTATTATACCTCTTTACGGGGTGTAGTGAAAAAGGAGGTGTGACAACTTTGGCGACTCTGCTGGGGACATAACCCAGAACCACTAGGTCAGGGTTAGAAATTCGAGCTTGGAATAATTGTTGTATATGGATTATTTACTATCTGATTTTTATTTGATGTTTTGGCTTAAATATGCTAAATGTTGCTTTTTACCGCTTTGATAATTTTTGAACTGTGTATATAAACTGCCTTCTCACGCACCCTCTTTGAGTCTTCTAGAAATTAAAATTGGGCATTTGCTTGACATAGCCCGCTTTCTTTGAGATAGCCGAGGTGTTTGGCACCCGGTGAAGGATTTTAGTCTCACATATTTTAGGCAGGGAGCACCACCAGTTAAGCCGGAAAGCAATGCTACCGGTACACTGAGCCTCCTCGGCTCGAGTTTTTTGCTCGAGTAAGCAAGTCTAGATACTTTCTCCCATAAGATTTTAACCTAGAATAACTCAACCTCGTGTCGGATCCCTAGTAGGTACGTTTGTTTGCATCATGTGCATTTGACTTACGGGACTCAACACAGGGATTGGGTCCGTATAGGACAGGTATATCCAAAATAACAGACCATTTTGATGCATCATATGTGCTACATGTTGTATTTCTCCAAGGGTAAAAGGGTCATTTTGCGACCAATGAAAGTTGAGGGCAAATGAAAAAATGTAAAAAAAAAAGAAAAAAAGAAAAAAGAGGGTGAAGTGTGAAAATAAAGCAAGTAGGGCCTGTTTTTGTTACTTTTTTTATTATTATTAAGAAAAGACAGGAAAGAAAAAAAATTCAAAAAGATTTTGCACTTTTATCATTTTTCAAAAAAAAAAGGGGAAAAGGAAAAAAGAAAATAAAAAAAAAGAGTTTGCATGTTTCATCATTTTCAAGGAAAAGACAAAAAAAATGTTTTCTCTAAGTTAGTTAATTTTTTTTTAATTTTCGCCCGTATCCAATCTGCTAGAACTACGCGAACCTGATTCTCGTCTCTCGGGGCGGGATACGTAAGCAACCCACATAGAGTCCGGTCTTCCTAGTAAATCTTAGGTTCTTGGCTTCGCGGGGTCTTAACCAAATTTTGCACTTTTAGTCACCTTTTGGCTACATAAGTTATTTTGCAAAAATAGTCTCAGTCATATCTTGCACGTGTCTAGTAGGGAATGTTATTGTCTCACATAGGGTTGGTTTAAGTTTCTCATACAGGTGTGAATTTATTAATCGGAGTTTGAGCAGGACAGATACCCCAAGACCGCTGCATTCAGGAGTTGCTTAAGGAGATTTATTTTATTTTTATTTTTAGTTCTTTTAGAGTATGTTTTTTTTATGTCGTCTTTTACTTTCTAAGCTTTGTACAGTAATTTCAAGTTTTTGTTATTGTACTTTTTATTTTATATTTGACAAGGTGGTGTAATTCAAAAATCCAAAAAAAAAGGGAGATGTTGCGTTTTATATTTTTATTATAAGTTTTCTTTAGAATACTAATGCTAGAAATAAAAATCAAAATTGATGTTGTTTTTCCTTTAGGCAATTAATATCTAGGACTTAAAATGAATTATTTTTATGTTTCCTTTAAGTATATTAGGACCAAAATTTAAAAAAAAAAAAGAATTTTCTTTTAGTACTTCTTTAAAAAGCTTTCTTTAAGGTGTTAATTCCAAAATCCAAAAAGATTTTCTTTTGAGGTGTTCCTTTGAAAAATTAGTGAAAATGGGGAAAAAAAAATTCACTGTACATACAAAAATGAAATCCAAAAATATTTTTATTGCTTTTTTCGAAATCTTGCATCAAGATATCAAATGAAAATCCAAAATAATTTTTCTGTGGTTTATTCTTTAGATTAAAAAAATACCTTTCTCTTCTAGAATTTTTCCTTAATAGAGTATTTGTTTAAAAAAAAACTTGTCCTTCAAGCTTGAGTTTAGAATAGGTCATAGAACATTAAGTCTAGAAAATTCAAAAACAGGGGATTTACTTCTTTTATTTCTCTTTTCTCATCAGAGTAGTCATTAAAGAAAAAGAAAAAATGTCAGTTTGTTCACTTTATTCCCGTTGTTCCAGAACTACGTAAAGATCTGATTCATGCGGGGTCATGATACGTAGGCAACCTACATAGGGTTCGATCGAATCATTTTTTTATTAAAAAGAAAAAAAAAGAGGTTGAAATGAACAAATTGGGATGATGCCAAGTGACACTGTGACCCTCAAAGTCATTATACAACCGTTAATTATTGCTAGGTGCATTGCACACAATGTGACATTTTTAGCTGTTAAATGCCCTAATGCTAACAGGATGTCCCCATTTTGTTTCCTTTGTTATCTTTATTGAGCAGAAGGGTGGTTGTTTTGTGGTTCTTAAGGTAACTCATCCATACAACACAAGGTCAAATAGTAAGGCAGTCATGGCTGGCAAAGGGTTGAACGCAGGTGTTACTGATCCATCTAAGGGAATTGTTGAATCAGAATCTGAGTTGAAAGAAGAGGTTTTGAGGTTGAAAAGACAAATGGCCGAAATATATCAAGCTTGGATTAGTGGGTGTCCTCCACAATCAGTCCCTGATGCCCAA
The DNA here is from genome assembly GCA_026770625.1 of Nicotiana glauca. Taxonomy (NCBI): domain Eukaryota; kingdom Viridiplantae; phylum Streptophyta; class Magnoliopsida; order Solanales; family Solanaceae; genus Nicotiana; species Nicotiana glauca. The sequence goes on from MU676095.1 coordinate 104,618, forward strand.
CACTATGCTCTTGAACTAATTTTCAAGATCTCAGGTCCATACTCTCACGCTCCTCATTTTAAGCCTCCCGGTGAGACTACAATGCTTGCTAAGACAGTGGAGCAAGATAAGATACCCAAAAAGCTTAAAGGGTTTGAGATGCCAAAGTTTAATTTGTATGATGGGTGTGGAGATCTGGTAGTCCACTTGAGGTTTTATTGCAGTGAAATGAGAAGTGTTGGAGAGAAATATGACTTGTTGATGGCATATTTCAGTAAGAGCTTGACTGGGGCAGCTTTGGAATGGCATAACCGTCAAGATGTTGGTAAGTGGCCTACATTGGGCAACATGGCTCAAGATTTTATGCGATACTTTCAGTTCAATATAGAGACTTTCCCAGACCACTCCTCCCTATCTCAGATGGAAAATAATCCCAAGGAAAGTTTTAGGGATTTTTGGCTCAGATGGAATGAACAAGTTGCTCCGGACAATCCTCCCATTGATAGAAAAGATGTTGCTGAGCCCCGCTAGTAACAAGATCCAGTGGGTATTCTTGCTAAATGCTTTTAGCCTCAATATCGACCCCGCAGATATCCTTTTCATCCTCCTCACTGCTACTCATCTCCACAGAACCCCCAAAACCGTACATCACTTTCCCAATACCCCATCCACAATGCACCACCATATGCTCTACATCCACGAGGCCCGCAATGGCCCGTACCACGTCCACAAATGTCTAACTCACCCCCACAAGCCTATCGAAATCCTCCTGGATCAGGTTTCCGGCCCAATCAAGCGTTTAAGAACGAGAGGTTGCAGAGAAAGAAAACATTCACTCCATTGGGAGAGTCATATGCCAGTCTGTTCCAGAGGCTAAGGAAATTGGACATGTTGAAGCCGATTCAGATAAAAATGCCAAACCCTCTTACAAAGAAGTTTGATTTTTTTCAAAGGTGCGCATATTGCTCAGATGCCCCGGGGCATGACATAGAGAAGTGTTGGCATCTGAAATGAGTAGTCCAGAAGCTTATTGATGCAGGTGACATTACCGTGCAAAATCCAAATGCAGCAGATACTAGCCAAATTCCATTGCTTGTTCACAATGAGACGCATATGGAGGACATGATTTGTGTGGAAAAGGGATATAAGAACTATTTTGAGATCCTCGGAGGGCTACCTGCCGCAAAGCTTCCAGCGTTGTCACTCTTGGTTCCGGAAGTTGATCATAAGAATGCGGTGACTCAAGGGACCCAAAAGCAATTTGGTAAGGACAGTGAGATGAAGACTTGTGAAGGTTCCAATAATGTTGATGTTAAACTCAGTGGCTAAGATGTCGTTCTTCGTAATTGGAAAGATGCTCCATCTATGGGCTTGCTAGAGAGGAGTCTTGGTGGTTTATTTTATTGTCATTTCCATTGTCCGGGTTATTTTCAGGGTTTTAATCCGGATATTGTCTTGTGATTCAAACCCTTCTATCCTTTTATTTTGCCTAGTTTTTTTTTTGTAGTAACTCGTTTAGTGTTGTCTAGGGTTGTTCCAAGGTTATAACCCTAGTTTAGTTTGCTTGTTTGTTGTTCAAACCCTTTTACCATCTTTCTAATGCAATTTTCTGTTATTTCTAGTCATTTTTGTATAGTTCTCTCTTCCTTATAGTTCTTTTCCTGCTGACTCTAGTGACATGACATGCACACGTAATTCTCATCATGGTCTTAAAAGTTTTGTTTAGTCATGAAGCAATGAAACAATTTTGAAGATGATAGGGACATTTGAGAAACATAAGTAAAGTCATTTTGAGATCACTTCAAGCCCGAATTGTGTGAAACTGGGGCATATAGAACATAAAGAAATACTGTTAAATTGCATCATGCCGCATCAGCTTGAAGCCAAAGGCAAGTTTGCCCCAAATTTATAGGGGTTGTTCGTGGTACTGAGGTTGTTGTCCAATGGTGCTGGGCAATTGACAAATGTAGAAGGCAAGTGTATGGATATGGTTATCAATTCTGGTGCTTCAAAAGATGTTACGTATGTTTTCCTTGGCTTGTGTAATTGTGTTGTTTGTACTTGGCATGTTTTGAAGATTGGAATGACGAAGGCATTTTGTTCTGCTATCCAAACACTTTACCCTTTGTTTCCCTCTTTTGAGCCCTATCTATTTTTATTTCATACCCCTCTTTTGGAATCAACAATGAAAAGAAGGAAAAAGAAAAAATTGAAAAAAAATAAAAAATAAATAAATAAATAAATAATAATAAGTGAAACAACAAGGAAAATCATGAACTACGTTCGACTTGATTCCGAAAGGATACGTAGGCAGCCTCTCTCTGGGGTTCAGTCACACCAAAATAAAAATCCAAAAGTCTCCAAGAAAGAAACTGGGGCAGAAGTTGTGGTTGTTGTAAGAAATCGTATTCCAAAAGTTGTAAGTTTGAACCCATTCAAGTTGTTTTGAGCCTTCGTGATACCCTTTCTTTCTAAACCTATCCAAAAGCCCACATTACAGTCCAAAGAAAGACCTTTCGACCAGTTTTCGAGAGATGCCAAGTCGAGCAAGTAGAGGTGATTCATATCAGGGGCAACACTCCATTCTGAACAAGGAAAATGAAAATGAGAGAATCTTATTGGTGAAAACCTCCACAACACCATAATGTGATGGTGAGTTGAGAGAAAGAACAAAATGAGAGAGGCTTGATGGTGAAAACCCTTCGGGCACTACAAGTCGAATAAAAATCGTGAATCAAATTAAATAATCGAAGCATTGAAGCCCAGTTTCATGGTTTAGGGGTATAACAAGAGTTGAACATCAGACTTGTTTGACAGAATAGGCCACAAGTGCATATCATAGTCATTAGAGTTGGTATCTATATCTGATAGGTTTCTACTTTGTAGTTTTCTTGTTAGGAATCATCTAATTCCATTGTCCTTTACTCTGTTCCTTTTGTCTTGTTTACTTTCTGTTCCTGAGTCTGTTTGGTCAGAACAAGTGAGAAATGACTTCAAAATTTGCCACCAGCTTTCCAATTGCACAAAACGGGATCTGGATGGCACATCAAAGTGGCATAAGTCAGGAAAGAACAGCGTGCGCACTAAGTTGGTAACAATCAACATGCTTTGGGATTCATGTGAAATACAAAGGTTTGGTATATATCAATTCATGAAAAATGCAACAGATAAAGGATGTTGGGTGAACAGATCAAAGGTATTCTCCGTGATGAGGTTGATAGAGAATGTGGTTAACCAATGACGAGCAAGGTCTTCCGAGCGAAAATCGAAGTTATCATGGTAAGTGAAAGAGTAATAGACCTCAAGGCTGAAGCCAGTGGTCTAAGTCAAGAAAGAACAACATACGCACTGAGTGGGTGGCAATTGACGCGCTTTGGGATTCATATGAAATAAAAAGGTTTGGTAAATATCAGTTCATAAGCAATGCAACAGATAAAGGGTATTGGGTCTGGACAGAGAAAAGATATTTTCTGTGATAAGGGTGACAGAGAAATTGGTTAGCAAGAAATGTATTTCAAGGTGAAATCAAAGTTAAAATTGGCAAGTGAAGGAGCAATCGCCGCAAAGTCAAGGACACAAACCAACCACCATGTTTAAACTCACAAGTTTTCTTTGTCTGAAATAGGGACATAAGTTATGTTCATATCAAAGCTGGGAAGCTTGAAATTTTCAAGTGTAATGCCCCAATTCTGCTTATACAAAGGCTATTGAGAAGATCACACATCACCCCTAGGAGAAATACTACCTAGTCTGGGTTTTCAAGTTATATTTTGTTGTAGGAGACACACTTCCTAAACTGAGATTTTACCCTTAGGAGACGCACTTCCTAGTTTGGATCATATGAATTTGATTCACTGAGGTTTTACCCCTAGGAGACGCACTTCCTAGTCTAAGTTTTTCAAGTCATATTTTGTGGTAGGAGACGTACTTCCTGAATTAATATTTCATTCATAGGAAACACACTTCCTAGTTTGAGTCACTGAAGTTACCCCTGTAGGAGACGTACTTCCTAAATTGAGAAGTTCATTCATAGGAGATGCACTTTTTAGTTTGAGTTATGAAAGTTCCACCCCTAGGAGACGTACTTCCTAGTTTGGATTTTTCAGGTTATATTTTATTTTAGGAGACGCACTTCCTAAATTGGTAATTCATTCATAGGAGACGCACTTCCTAGTTTTAGTCACTAAAGTTTTCACCCTTGGAGACGCATTTCATAGTCTGAGTCATTGAAGTTTCACCCTTAGGAGACGCACTTCCTAGCTTAAGTTGATTTACACTTGTAGGAGACGCACTTCCTAAATTGATAGCTCATTCATAGGAGACGCACTTTCTAACTTGGGTCATTAAAGTTACACCTGTAGGAGACGCACTTCCTAAATTGATAGTTCATTAATAGGAGACGCACTTCCTAGTTTGAGTCATTGAAGTTACACCTGTAGGAGACGCACTTCCTAGCTTAAGTTGATTTACACCTGTAGGAGACGCACTTCCTAAATTGATAGTTCATTCATAGGAGATGCACTTCCTAGTCTGAGTCATTGAAGTTTTTACCCCTAGGAGACGCACTTCCTAGTCTGGGCCTTTCAAGTTATATTTTGTTTCAGGAGACGCACTTCCTAGTTTAGGTCATTTAAATTCACCCCTAGGAGACGCACTTCCTAGTTTGGTTCATTCGGGTTTTATTTTTAGCAGACGCATTTGCTAGTCAATGTTTCTTGGTTTTACTTGTAGGAGACGCATATCCTAGTCTATGTATTTAGTTTACTCTCAGCATTGCATCAATAGTGTAAGTGGTCTACAATTTTGCTAAGAACTCACAAATCTTCCTAGTGCAAACTGGGGCAGAAAATTTCGTTTGTTTTGTTTGTTTTGATTGCAGGTACCCACATGGAAAGTAAGGGAACACAGAAAGTTTTAGCAATCAGGCGCCCACCTGGAGAACAAGGAAAGACAGTTCAAGTTTCAAGGTAAAGCAGCAATGTTCAAAGGAAGATGGTTCAAGTCCAGCAATCAGGCGCCCACCTGGAGAACAAAGTGAAAGCAATTCAAGTTTCAAAAGAAGATAGCACAAATTTCAAGGGAAATCAGCAAGGTTCAAAGGAAGACAGTTCGGATATTGGCAACCGGGTACCTACCTGGAGATAAGGGAATTCACTTCTGAACGCAATGCAAGCCAGCAACAAAAGAAGCTCGCGGCAAGAGTGCGAGTCAACAGTCCCAGATGATCAACAGAAGTTAGTCACAATAGAGAAAAAGAAAAAAAAAGGCAAGAAGTTAATCCAAATGCAGAAGTTGATGAAAGATGTGGGTTGCTCAAGACATAGCCGAGGTCACAAGCACTGCATACCTGGTCTTGATCCGAAAAGCTGAAGAACGATGAATTAGAACCTGCAACTAGCAAGCATCAAGGTTCAAATCTAAAGTCTGTATAAAGAACCACACAAGACTCAAGATCAAGCTTCAGAATCTTGTAACTCATAGTTGATAGGCTTAGTTAGTCTTTTTCATGTTTGATTTTTGATGTAACATCAGGACCGCGGGCCGAAACCTCGGCGGAACGGCACCTCGACTGGCTCTTCACCTCGACATACTCTATCATCTCACTTACTTCTGAACTACACATGGCCTGATTCCTTTATAGCAAAGGATATGTAGGCGGCTCAGACACCAGAGCTCGGTCACATTCTTATTTCTCTTAGTTATAGTCTCCCCAAATAAGGGCCGGGTCAAAAAACCTGTCTAGTCGTTCTTTGTCCGAAAACACTTCGCGTTTCCAGTCAAAGAGGGGCAGCTATAGACACGTAATTTTTTACCTTCCCCGAGATTTCATCCATTTTAGCGTAAAATGTTTAATTTAGACTTAATATAGCCATTTCAACTAATTTTTACTCTTTTACTTTATTTTATTACAAAAAAGAAAACAAAAATTACAAAAAAAATATAAATATATAGTTTCATTAATATTTTGTAGTCATTTTTAATCTTGAAAAATACCAAAAATAGTTTTGTTTTAACGATCAATCTTATTTTAATAGTTATTTTATTTAAGTAAAATTAATTAATAAATAAGGTAGTATTTTTAGTCTCGTTCGCGGAGTAGTGTCAAAACGCAAGGCTGGGCGCAATGCCAGCCGAGAGCGCACACAGATGGAATGGACATTTGTGCACATGGTCTGAATACAAGCACATGTACTAGTTGCCCAAAAACATGGATAGAACTCAAGCACATGGACACAAGTTGTCCAAAAACAAGAGGTAGTGCTTAGCAAAAGTGCTCCTCTATCACTTGTTTCCCATGTGGGGGGCTTGTAAACTTATGGTTTTAAAGGGCAGCCAGCTGGAGAAAGGAAGGGGGGTTTAGAAAAAGAGGATATAAAAGAAAACGGAACCTGGCATAGACGAGGTATACACTGGATATACATTCAATATACATAGTATATACAAGGGCAGTGACGAACGACCCTCTCCAGGATTCTTTTTCATTAGCCGCAATACACCATACAAGGACAGGGGTTCCATAGGGAATAGAGTTCAATAAATAGAGGAGAGAGAGAAAAAAATGGAACCTGGGAGAGACTGAGTATATACTAGATATATATTCAATATACACAGGATATACAGGGGCAGTGAGGGACGACCCTCTTGACGGTTCTTCTTCTTCTCCATTCTAAAAATCAGCCCCCCCTGTGTCGTCTTCTCCAAACGACCCTCTTGACTGTTCTTCTTTTTCTCCATTCTAAAAAAAATAATGCCTGAAAAAGTCTGAGCTAGAGCCGACGAGTTTTCTGTTAGCAGATCCGAGGTCGCCGATGAGGTTCCGATCTACATCCAGTTTTCCGATCTGAGATCCTATTGATTCGAACAGATCTGATAGCTTAAATATTCAGCAGTAAAGGATTTTTTTTCATCTAAATATCCCAAATGCAATGTTATATTTATTTTAGGTAGTTTGTTTAAATTGAATGCTTTGTTTGTTCTCTTTGTTTAGCATCTTCGATGCCTTCCCTGTTTTGAATTGTCGTGTCCGTTGCACTGTATTTTTGATGCCTAAATATGGTTTTTCCCGATTTGTTTTAGTAAATATGATTCACTACATAACTTTTGGTTCACGGTTGTTTAGTTCTAAGTTAGAAGATTGGATTGATTGGCTTCTTTGAAGATTAGGATTAACATCAGCGTTTCAGACTTAACAAAAGCGGTTAAAAGTTAAAATTTGCACATAGGTTCATAATTGATCAAAATCAGATAATTAAGCTGAATGTAATAGTTGAGCGACCGTGCTAGAACCACGGAACTCGAGAATGCCTAACACCTTCTCTCGGGTTAACAAAATTCCTTACCCGGATTTTTGGTTCGCGGACTGTAATACAGAGTCAACCCTTTCCTCGATTCGGGATTTAAACCGGTGACTTGGGACACCATAAATCTCTCAAGTGGCGACTCTGAATTTTTTTAATAATATAATCCCGTTTCGATTGTCCTTTAATTGAAAAAATTCTCTTTTTTTATACCCTTTTACGGGGTGTAGTAAAAAAGGAGGTGTGACAATCATGTAGGGTAACTTCTCATAAGAAGTTATTTAATCTTATCTACTCAAGAATAGGACGGATCAGCCCACATGGAGCGATCCTCGACCAAAATCCAACATGTACCAATATATATGAAAATATACACAAATATGAGAAAAATGACATGTTGTTGGAGATGTATATCGAAATTTATTTTCCTCTATATATCTAAGTGTATAACATATAATTTTTCGTAGATATACACAAATATATATAGATACAAGATGAAAATTTAAACAATATTTTTTAATCAAAAAATAAAGAATACAAGATAGAAGAAAAAAGAATACAATGTGATATACACACATATACATTGTGATATACACCCAAATACCAACATAGACCTCGTTGTAAATTTCAGGTTGTCGACCACTGCCACTCCATGACGAGCTTTCATTTCAATCACAAAAGCTACCACAACTTCTTATTGGCTGTGTTGATGTTCCTACTTTGCTTTTAGTTTGGAACAATGAAAAAGGGTTAAAACTGTTCCTAGACTATTCGCTTAAGTTTAAAAATATTTTTTGTCCACCTTTTGTAAAAACTACCCTCACCGTTAAAAATCTGGTCCATTCATACCCCAAACGTCAACTTTTTGGCTCACTCGTACCCTAAAAACTAACAGCCCTATTTTGATTAAGAAAAAAAATTATTATTTATTATGTGTTAATTTTCTATTGGCTTAAATTAAAACCTCACCCCATATCACTTATTAGCCTACTTCGTCTTAGCTTTTTACCCTTCAACATACACAGATCTCCCTTTCCATCTCAGATTTTTCGGCCTTAATTTAATTTTTATATTAATATTTTTTATTAAATCAATTTTCTGAGTGAAATCAGGTACTCTTTGAAATTAATGCTTCATTATAAGATTTTATGGTTTAATAAGTTATTTTTCTGCCAATAGTAATGATCATTGAGCATTTGCAACCTCGACCTTTTTCTTCTTCATTGGCTCACCATAGTCTGAATATCCGACTATGTCCATAATTTAAGCTATTGTACGAAGATGCTCATCAAGTTATATCAACACCGCCAATTTTAAAAAAGAGATGGTTAAATCAAGAGAAATATTTGAGATCATATATCTGAGAATATGAGAGAATACGACTTATTGGTGAATGTGACTATAATAAACACTCGACTGAGCTTATTGTATGAAGCAGTAAAGTGTAGTAAGAAAAATTGATAATGAATGATATTTCTGTAATGGAAAAAAATATGAGTATTGATGTGTACATTTAATATACAATGAAATAGGAAGAGGAAGGTGATTAACTATACGAGAGAGTTTTATTTGCTCAGGTAAAAAAATGGGTATATGAGAGTTCTAGTTGGTGGAATAATTTTTAAAAGAAAGAGGAGAAAGTAACGGAGGAAAAGGGTCTTAGAATGTGAGTGAGTTTATTTTAATTTAGGTGAGTCTTAAGTTAGGCCAATGGGATGGGACGATGACACATGGAAATAAATTAAGTTTTTTTTCGCCTAACAGGGTCGTTGAAAGTTGTATGATGTAAAATATTGGTGCAAAAAATTTTGGTTGTCTGAAAATAAAACTTTAATGATATTTGTAGTGATTATTCAATAGAGTGCAAGTTCAAAAAAAGGATGAGAAGAACAAAAAAAATATGAACACACATACGCTAGAGGGGGGAGGGTGGAGGAGGTGGGGGGGAGATTTTTTGAGATGGGGGGGTATTATTGTACCAACCCCAATAGTCTAGGGCCAGTTTTGACCTTTTTCCGTTATGACACGTGAAAATTAATTAATTTTTTTAATCTAACATGGTCGTCAGTCATAAGAGTATTCTTGAGCCGAAAAAATAACGGTGAGTGCAATTTTTTTAAAATAGGTGGACGAAGGGAATTATTGTACCAATTCCAATAATCTAGGGGTAGTTTTGACCCTTTTTCGTTGACATAATAAAAATTAAATTTGAGAAGACCTTTGATTTCTTCAAGTGAAGTAGACAAAAATCTACTTGTTGTTACCCTCTAAATCCTATATATGAAATTTTCATAAAGATATCTTTTAGTAAGGCAAACAAGTCACAAGTGATGACCCAATAAAGAGGATGAGCACGTTACTTTGATTTCTGTATGCATAATCTTGTGATTTGAAAGAAACCGATTGAGTGATGTCCATTGAATTGAATATGCATTTAAAATATCAATTTTGTTTCCTTCTTTTTGTTTTCTTTCTATGTCAAATTGTCAATTAAACACTGAGAGAGGTGGGGAAGAAAGGGCAGAGAGGGATACAACAACAACAACAACAACCCAGTATAATCTCACTTAGTGGGGTATGGGGAGGGTAGTGTGTACGCAGACCTTACCTCTACCCTGGGGTAGAGAGGCTGTTTCCAAATAGACCATCGGCATCCTTCCCTCCAAGAACTTCCCACCTTGCTCTTGGGGAGACTCGAACTCACAACCTTTTGGTTGGAAGTGGAGGTTGCTTACCATCAGAGCAACCCCTCTGGACAGAGAGGGATAGGGAAACGAAAAAGATAAGTAGAAAGGGGTTACGGGAGAGAGAATAAATAAGGAACTAGAATTTTTAGGATTTGTCTATGTAATGCTAATTATTTTTGGATTGCCTTTGCCAAATTTAATATATGGTTAAAAAATTACGAGTTCATTTTATACGTTGTTATACCATGTCATTTTTTCCTCAATAATGTTTAACTATTGAACCAGCTCTTGAGATTAGGGCATTTGCATCTATACCCGCTTTTTGGATCACGTTTTAACTTGTGCTCGCTTTATAAAAAAAAAATTTACAAGTGTACCCGTTTTTTCGCGTAACTTCAGCATACAGGGTTGAAGTAGCAAAGATAATCACGCAAAACTTCAGCATTCTAGTAGACGGGCTTGAAGTAGCAAGTGTGTTGAACCAAGTGTGCTGAAGTTTTTGTTTGTAATTGCTGAACTTAAGCATAGTAGCTGAAGTTTTACTCTCTATTTGCTGAAGTTTTTGTTTTTAATTGCACTAAATAAGCTGAAATTTTTTTGTCCTGGATTCATTAGTTTTGTCATTAAGCTTTTTTAAAAACTTCAGCAAAAGATGTTGAAGTTATTTAGTTCATTTATGCAAACTTCAGCACTAAATAAGCTAAAAAAAATTTTTGTCCTGGATAAGCTTTTTCAAAAACTTCAGCAGAATATTCTGAAGTTATTTAGTTTATTTGTAAAAACTTCAGCACTAAAAGCTGAAGTTTTTTTTTGTCCTGGATTCATTAGTTTTATCATAAAGCTTTTTCAAAAACTTCAGCAGAAGATGTTGAAGTTATTTAGTTCATTTGCAAAAACTTCAGCACTATCTAAGCTGAATTTTTTGAAAAAGCTTTCTAACATACTAGATAAATAATCAGATTACCAACAATATCTAAATCATAAAATTTGGAAACAATAAACGCGAAAAGAACAGAATTATCATTGTCTACTAACTTACACACGTGAAAATTTCATAAATTATTGTCTATTAACTTATGTAATTATTTGTAATTTATTTTTAAATAATCTGATAAACATATTTATGACAATCATCTGATGAACTAAAGTTTCATAGCAGCACCAACAACAGCAAAAGAAAGAAGAAGAAAACGAAGGAGGAGGAGAAAGGAGGCTGAAGTTATTTAAAAAGTGAGTATAAGTTAAAACTTAAAAAAAAATAAGTATAGATTAAATGGGGGCGACCAAATAGGGCGCCCCGTGCAATTTTTATCTTGAGATTGCTTGGTTAAGAGTTGGGCTCTCATATTAGGTCCAAGAAGGAATTGCCACAAGCGTGGGGCCCAAATAGCCCAAAATTGAAGGAGATGCCATGTTGTGGGCCAGGGGCCCATTTCCCTATTGTAAAGTCAAATTAAATCGTCACTGTATGAATAAATTGAACTGGTAAGGTGTCACTTTCAAGTATTATCAAACATGTTGCGATCAGAGTACTCCATATGCTAATTTCATTCTCTCGGAGACTCCGCCAATAATACCTATCTGTTTGTTGATCGTTAGTTGTAGCTAACAGATTTTGTTAACAATTTTATCTACCAATAAACTTCTGAGCAATTGAGCTAATAGCAAAAGTTAAGATCCTACAAACAAGAGGTCATGGGTTAAACTCAATTTGAAAGTAAGCTAAGTAGCAGCTAACTATACCTCAAATATAGGCAGGAGCGGATCCAATGTAATAGTACTTGATTTATTTGACTCCGGTATTATTTATGTGAAACACAAATTATATATACTAAAATTATAATAAGTAGTAAATATAAATACATAAAATTAAAATTCTAAATCCACCTCTAAATATGAGTAACCTTATATCAAATGATATGTGATTTTTATAAAGTACTTAATTTATAGCAGATTAACCTTGTAGGACGTTAATGAAGGATGGCATGGTGCTTAGCATTCTTGCAAGTTAGCCACTATCTGATACTGGCTGAAAGCTATGAAGTCTGACTTTCAGAGTTTAAATATCAGAGATTTCATGAATATAACAGAAAAAATAGATCAAACAAGGAAGGGCTTGGTTGACTGTCAACAAGAAATCAATAGAGGCTTGGAGAAAGATGCCAGGTTTCGATTAGAGAAATGGTCACCCATTGAAGAGAAAATTATATAATAAAAATCAAGAGCTCACTGGATTGATGTTGGAGATGGAAACAATAAATATTTTTTTTTGCAATAATGAAAGACAGAGTAAGCAGGAAAAATATTACAACTCTAACAGTACTAAATGGTGCAATCCTAGCAGACTCTAAGAGTATAAAGAAAGAGATTTTTGATCTGTTGTAAACATGCAAATACTGAAGAATGGCCTTCAACTGAATCACCAACAAGCAGTGGAGCTTGTTAAAGATATATCCAAACAAGAAGTAGATGAATGTTTGCATGTTATTGGTTGTCACGACCCCAATCCCGATCGTGATGGCGCCCAACACGACCATTCATACACTCCTGAATCCAAATACGCAACCCGTTACCAATTTATAGAGTTAAATTATCAGATAATATAGTTCCAACCAGTGATTATAGACAGAAATAGGGGTGTTCACGGTTTGACGAAAAATCGATGCAAACCGAAAATCGAACCAAACCGATATTTTATTTTATTTGGATTGGTTTTGGTTTTAAATTGTAAAAACCGATAATATTTGGTTTGGTTTTGGTTCTATTTTAAAAAACCAAAAAATAAATCGAACCAAACCGATTAATTATTTACAAAATTTAATAATTATTTATATACAATATAATATCTTTTTATTAATAATTTTAATTTTTATTTTGAATTTTGGTTTATCCTATTATATCTTAAAAGATTGCCTAAGCCCAAAACAATAGGATTCAACCAATTTTCTTTTTCGTTAATAGACTCTAATTCTCTAAACCTCTGCACATACTTTTGCCTAAAAGAAGAGTTAAAAAAACCACCACAAGAGTAAAGAAAGCACATTCAAATTGCAAGACAACAATGGCTAAAGCTTGAGAAAGCAAACTTTTAGTTTGTTTTTTGTTCATTATTTTCATATAAACATATAAATAAACTTTCAGTTCTCAAAAAAATATATAAAAAGCATAAATTTGGCAAATTATTTTCAGATTGTTGTCTAGCGTATTTTTAATATTATCGACTTATCATTAGCTTACTAAGAACCGAAAAACCGAACCAAACCGAACCAAATCAACAGCAATCAAACCGATGGTTTGTATTTAATTTGGTTTGGTTTTGGTTTTAAAATTTTAAAAACCGATTAAATTGGTTTGGTTTTGATTTTAATCAAAAACCGAACAAATCGAACTATGAACACCCCTAGACAGAAACAGTGCGGAAACCATAACAACTGTCAATACAACTCCCAATAGATCTGGGGTCACGAGTCTAAAGCCTCTAAATACAACTGAGTAGCAAAATCTAAACAGATGAGAATCTAGGAAAAACGAAAAAAAACAAAGGGATAGGGGAGAAGCCGGGTCCTGCGGACGCCAGACAGCTACCTCGACAACTCCGGGATGAGTCTGCAAATAGCCAATAACTCTACTGAGTCTCCAGGACACCTGTATCTGCACACATGGTGCAGGGAGTAAAGTGAGTACTCTAACTCAGTGAGTAATAAACATATATAATGACTGAAGATAAAAAAATCACGAAGTATTACAATGTAAAGCTATAACTGGCAATCCAGCACATATAACGGTGAAATAGCATCAAATCAATGACAGGTAAATCAGATAAATATCAATGCATGAATGCAATGCAATGGACATGATCGCTGCGGCGCGCAGCCCAATCCATTTGGGTACCTGTGCTCACTGTGGGGGTTCAGACTCCGGAGGGGCTCCTACAGCCCAAGCGCAATATCAGTGTAATATTGCTGCGGTGTGCAGCCCGGCCCATACTCAGTCCATAATATGCATGTAAACCACTCGGGTAATTTTAGATAATAGCTCTCAGCTCACAATGTCAGAAAAATGTAATTTAAGTTTCAAATCTTAGAAATATGGCTGAACATTTCAAAACAGTGTTTATATTCAGGACTGAAATCATTTAACATGCCAAGTGATATGGAAACAGTGATAATAATCCCTGAAGGATGCAAATGATCGGCACGAAGCCCAAATATATCCATAAAATACAAGTAGGATGATTACCAAACAATTTCTAGTCAAGAACAAGTATGAACATCACTCGGGACGGACTAAGTCACAATCCCCAATCTCAAACGACCCCCACTCGTCATAGAGTACGTGTCTCACCTTAATATGGCATCACGATGCGATACTCCGGGGTTTCAAACCCTCAGGTCATCATCTACATCTATTACTCACCTCAAGCCGGCCCAAAATCTAGCTCGCTATGCCTTTTCCCCTCGAATCTACCTCCTCGCACGTCGAATCTGATCAAAACCACAAGGAATACGTTACAATAGGCTAAAGAAACATAACCCAATCGAAAAGACTCGAAAAACATCGAAAATCACGAAGTTGGCAAAACCCGAGCCTCGGGCCCACTTCTCGAAAAATTATAAAATTTACATCACCGGATTCCTCGTCTCGCCACAAGTCCGTACATATCAAATTTACCAAAATCGGAGTTCAAATACTCTTTCAAATCCCAAATTTTCATTTCAAAAACCAAGTCCTAGTTCTTCCAATTTTTACCCAAATTTTCAAGAATTAAAGGTTGATTCTTCAATAAAATGACATTTCTAGGTCACGAGACTTACCTCCAATCAATTCCCGTCAAAATCCTCTTCAATTTCTACTAAAAGCTCTTAAGGTGGTCAACAATGGAGGAAAAATGAATAGGCTCGCGGATGAAATAATATAAAAACCCTTCTGTACGCCCAGATATTACCCTACACGAACGCAGTCAATACCCCCGCATTCGCGATGAACAAATATTGTTGACCACAAATTTACTCTTCGCGAACGCGTTCCCTATTACGCGAATGCGATGCACAGATTCCCTCTCCTAGCGAACGCGGCCACTATGTCGCGATCGCGAAGAACAACTTGGTAGGGCCCCTGGCCCCCTTCTACGCGAACGCGAGACCACCCACGCGAACGCGATGGTCCAAGAATTTCCCTTCCGCGAATGCGATGGTCCTTCCCCGCGAACGCGAAGGCAAAATCTGACCTGCAACTGCTGTGAAATTCCTGCAACAATTTCCAAGTTCAAACTTCCCGTTTAGCCATCCGAAACCACTCCGAGGCCCCCAGGACCTCAACCAAAGGCACCAATATATCCCAAACGAACTTGTTCCAACCATCAAAACACATTAAACAACACTAAAATTATCAATTCACATCGAATTCAAGCCTAAGTTTTTTCAGAGCTTCCGAAATACGCATTCGATCAAAAATCCAACAAAAACACCTCTGAATCACCTGAAATTTTGCACACATATCCAAAATCACCTAACGGAACTATTGCAACTCTCGTAATTCCATTCCGACCCCCGGATCAAAATTTTACCTACCAACCGGAATTCGCCAAAATACTAACTTCGCCAATTCAAGCCTAATTCTACATCGGACCTCCAAAATCAATTCTGATCGCACTTCTAAGTCATAAATCACCCCCCCGAAGCTAACCGAATCACCATAATTCATATCCGAGCCCTCTAACTCAATAGTCAATATCTGGTTGACTTTTCCAATATAAGCCTTCCTTAAAGAGACTAAATATCTCAATTCCTACCAAAACCAAACCGATTCAACTCTAACTCACCAAATGCCGATAATGAAACATGAAGAAATAATAAACGGGGAAAATGAGACAGTAACACATGATACGATGGGCCGAGTCGTCACATTGGTAATGATAAATCCCTAGGCATAGACGGGTATAATCTTGTTTTCTTCAAGAAAGCATAGGGGGTTATTAAGGAGGATATACATGAAGCAATTTCTAAGTTCTTTGCTACAGGCGTGATGCCTAAGCCCATTAATTATACTACAGTTGCTCTATTGCCTAAGATCACCAACCCTACTAACATCAAGGACTATAGACCTATCTCCTGTTGTTCTATATTGTATAAGATCATCTCTAAAATATTAGCCTCGAAAGTAATAGGGTTCTTGATTGATGGGGCTCGGGCTAGTTTCATCCCAAGAAGAAAAGGGACTGACAATATCATCCTAGCACATGAGCTGATTAAGGCCTACTCAAAGAAATATATATTGCCTAGATGTATGGTCAAGGTAGATTTGTAAAAGGCTTACAACAGTATAGAATGGAGCTTTGTGCTACAAATCATGGAGGGGCTGGGCTTCTCTCATAAATTCAGCCAATGGTATCATCATGTATCCAGAGTGTGAGTTATTGTATCTTGATAATGGAGAACCAACAAAGCCTTTTTCTGCTGCCAAGGGCCTCAGGAAGGGTGATCCTATGTCCTCATTCTTATTTGTTTTATCCAATGAATATCTAAGTAGGCTTCTTACGGACCTGAAGAATAATAAGCACTTCCGCTTTCATCCAAAGTTCAAGAAACTAGGCATTACTCATTTGAATTTTGTCGATGATCTGCTACTGTTTGCTAGGGGAAATAACCAATCGGTGGCTCTGTTGTAGCAATGTTTTGATCAGTTCTCCACAACAACTAAAATCTAATCTAAATTAAAAAATTATATATTTTGGTGGAGTGGACAATACAGAACAAGACATTATCCTTCAGCAATTGGGTTATGTGAAAGGTGAACTACCATTTAGGTACTTGAGAGTACCTCTTACTATCAAAAAGATGAAGGTGACACAATGGCAGACTCTAATTTACAAAATAGTAACCACAATATCATCCTGGACTGCAAGAAAATTACCATATGCTGGAAGAGTACAACTAATTAGATCTATACTATATGGAGTACAATCTTACTTGTCTCAAATGTCTTTTCTACCTTCCAAGGTGATCAAACTCATTGAAGCATACTGTAGAAGCTTCATTTGCTCAGGTACAAATGTTATTACCAAGCATGCCTTGATATCCTTAAAGAGAGTCTGTCAACCCAAGAGTGTTGGTGGACTAAACATATTGAACCTCAAAAGTTGGAATAAAGCAGTCATCCTCAAACTACAATGGGACTTAAAAACAAAAGCAGACAGGTTATGGATCAAATGGGTCCATATGTATCATATAAATGGGCAACCTATAACTAATATCAAATTGGCTAAACAAGCAAGTTGGATGGTTCAAAAGATCTTGGTTGTTTCTAGCCCAGGCCCATAACTGCATGGAGGTAGAGGCAAATGCAGTATGATAAAAAATTGTACTTACAACAGCTTGGATCCTTAGCAAAAGTCGAGTGGAAAGCAATCATGTTCAAGAACCTAGCTAGACCTAAAGCAATGTTTTGCATGTGGTTGTTCATACAGGAAAGAATGATGACAACTGACAAGTTAATCAAATGGAACATCAATGTGGATCCAACGTGTGCCTTCTATAAACAACATCCAGAGACTCTTGCCTATTTATTCTATGAATGCACTGTCACCATTGGGCTATGGAAAGAAGTCTTCAACTGGTTACAAATTCAGGTCTAACTAAAGACGTGGGCTTAGCTCCTTCATGGAATTTTTACTGATATATACCACTTTTACAACATTATTACATTCCTTGTTTAAGTTTTGATTTAATTACAATTAGTAAACTTAATTACAAATTATATACCATAATTCAAAATTATGATATGATTAATGGGTCTTCTTAATTGGATACAATTATGATCTAACCCACCCCACACAAATAAAATACTAATATCTTTTATCTTTTTCCACTAAAAATCAATCCCCACGTTTTACCCTCTCTTTTTCACTTCCCCACTTTTTGATTATGTTTTTGTTTTCAAATTAATTAACCCGTAACTCCCTCCCCCTCCACTCACCCCCACCTCCCACGTTTACACTTTACTGTAACTTCCCACGTTTTGCTTCAATCTTCAGCTTCACAAAATAAGGTATTCCCACAATCTTTACATTCAAGTTACAATTCTATCAAAACTCGCTGTAATATTTAGCCAAATTGTTGTTGTAAACCATGAAAAACAACAAAACACCACAAAAACTGTTCGCATTTTCTAAAGTTACTGATATTTCCTCTTTCGATTTGGGTGTTTTAACACCAAAATCTACACATGCAATGGAACCTACTACTAACCGATCATCTCCTCGACAAATTCGTGCTGAGTTGAGATCAAAGAAGTTGCACGATATAGATGTTGGAGCAAGTTCTAAACCAGTTGCCAACTTATTCAAAAGAAAGGGGAAAGAGCTTTGTGAAGATGATGATTTTGCTGAAGATTTGGCTAAAAACCAGTATCTAAAAACCCCAAGTGCCTTGCAGTGGCTTCTTCAAAACAAAAAAAGAACAAACAGTCCAAAAATATCCCAAAATTGCATCTGATAAAAAATTTGGAGAAGGTATACATTTGTTTTTTTCTATTCAAGTTTTTAGTATTGTGTTTTTTATAAACTCTATCGTTTAATTGTATAGGTAAAGTGTAGTTTAGTTGTAGAAACTTTATAGAGTAATTGTAGTTGCTACTATCTACACTTTATTTGTTGTAGTTGTTTTTTAGTCATGTAGATTAGTGGTCTTAAATTTTTGTAGAAATTGTAGTTGCTACTATCTACAGTGTATAAATGTACCTATTTTATAGTCATATGGATCAGTTGTCGTAATTTCATAGATTAATTGTAGTTGATATTATTATACAGTTTATTTCTTGGAGTTTTTTTGTAGTCATTCACATTAGTGGTCTTAAATTTGTGTATAAATTGTAGTTGAGATTATATATAGTTTATAAATGTACCTATTTTGTAGTCATTTAGATCGCTTGTCTTAATTATATAGATTAATTGTAGTTGCTAAAATATACAGTTTACAAATGTAGTTATTTTTTAGTGATTCTATAGTTCTGGCTATTGTTTTTGAAGAATCATGTAGCTATTGTGATGAATAATGAGGTTACAGGCTATGGAGCTCTCCTATGGGACTATGCTACAAAGAAGCTAGAAGATGGATCAATCAGTGAAAGTGAGGTTACAGGCAGGCTAGCTAGGAGGAAGGGTGCTCCTGCTTTGAATGGGAAGACTAGAGTCCAGAGAAAGAAGAAATAGTGTCATGTTTTCCTAGTTTAGTTGATGCCATTTTGTAGTTGAAGGATAATCATCTATTTCTTTTGAAACAATATATCAGCTTATTGTTTGTAATTTTGTAGTTGTATATCTTCATCATTTTAATGAAAGACCTTCAAATTCTTTGTTATAACCGTATTAAAATGGTCAGTTGCAATCGGATTAAACAACAAACATAATAAATAGATACTACAATCATTTAAATAAATTATAAACATGTGCCTTAATATGTTTCATTCCTGTGCCTTAATGCTGCCAGAGCATGAGCACATGGAAGTTCTTCAAGTTGGAATTGCCCACAACTACAATTCTTATTTTCTAGACATACAATGTACCGCTTCACACCATCTAACACGGTATGTACATGATTTGTTGAAGCCCTCACCTACAACTGCAGAAGAAACCTTAAGGATATTATCTCAATCCCAAGCTATATATTATCTACAAATTATCTACAAATCCTCTACAAATATTCTACAAATTATCTACAAATATTCGACAATTTACCAACAAATCATATACAAATATTCTACAAATAATATATTCAGCTACACTTACCTACAATTAACTACATAATATCCATAATTTATAGATGAAATGTAAAATAAGTAATTAATTTTTTGATTGATATAGCTGTTATGATGAAGAACAGAATTTCGGCTTCAATTTGTTGCTGATGAATATAGAACTTTCTTGAATCTCTTCTTCCTTTTTGTTTATTCTTATTGTAGGAAATGTAGCTTAACGAAATCCATGATTCCGTTTCAGAAAATGGTGTTGGGCAGCAGAATCATTCACTCCCAACATTTTCTTTCTTGAATTGTAGAAGACCCACTTTTATTTTTGCCATTTTCACTTTAATATCCATAATTAAAGTCTACCCCCACTAAGTCATGTTTCCACTTTAACCCACACAAAAGCTATATATTCCTTCCTTTTGGTGTGATTGATGGGTGGGAGGGCTTTGGAACATAGAATGAAAAAAAAATATAGACTAGGGGTGTAATATAAGTATTATAAACATTTTTGGTAATATAGTATGAAATATGGTATAGGAATGAAAATCTCTCTTTCCTAATTTGTGGATAAAGCAAAGAAAAAATCTGGTAAAGGCCAGCTCATGGGACTGGCCTTTGCTGAAACATTTTATAATATATAAATTGAAAGAAACCAAAGAGTATTCGATAAGGTATATAGGGATAGACAGAGCATCATTAGAAAGATAGCTTATCTTTTGCAATATCGGGGCTGTTGGCAAACTCAAAGAAGTTCTGCAACATAAGCTTCTATAGGTTGTAAGGGTAATAGGGTAATGACATGTAAACTAGTCTGTTGAGGTTAGGAGTACAGCAAAGACTTGTATGCAAGCTAAGTTGACCTCAATAGGCTGTAATTTGTTTTTTTGGTGATTAATAATATTTGTGAATTACCGAAAAAAATAAAAAAATTGTAGACTCAATAATATGTCAACAAGCTAAGTTGACCTATATAGGCTGTAATTTGTTTCTTTGGTGATTAATAATATTTGTAAATTACCAAAAAAAAAATAAAAATTGTAGACTCAATAATATGTTACAAAGCCGTTTCTCTAGAACAATTTGTAGTTTGGTATAAATAAAATGGTTCGTCTTTTACCACAAATTTTACGCCTTACATATTTACTTAGGAATTACTAAGAAGTTGATTTGACGAGTAGTTAGTCAAAGTTGACTTTTTCTCTGAAACTGATGAGTATCGCTGCAACAAAGAAACAAAGTGTGCAGAAGTGGACATAACAACATTCACTATCCAATTTGAAAAACTTATTTTCAATATATAGAGAAAATCTACACGATCAAGTAAGGTAGACAACTTCCAAATGTCTACACAAGCCATCCACTCCCCTTGAAGTAGCAATTTTTTTATCGTGCCAATTACATTCTTCGCATCAAATAAAATCTTAAAAAATTATCAATCAGTAATAATTACACGTTCAAGAGCTTTCCTTAGTCGCAAATTTTAAATAGTCATGAGTTTTGTCGTAAATCAATCAGAATGACAAGCCTAAAAACGTTAACATTTCCAAATGAGCACATAGAACTAAAAACCGTTATTCTTAATGACTAAGGTACAGTGATAATTATTTTCCTTAAGACCCAAATAGAGAGTAGTTCATAATGACAAACCATGACATCAAACAAGGTGCTAAATATGGATGGTGTGTAGGTTTTTAATGGTGTGGATATGTAGAGCTTAAAAGCTGCTTCTTATTAAATTAACATGGATTCGATTGACAAAACAAAAAGAGGAAAGAAGAGAGCAAGTTGTAGTTTGATGTGATATAAGGAGAGAAGATGCATAGCCAAATAGCAAGGACAAAAGATTGATGGACTTATTTGGAACATACCTGTGGCACCTCCAATCTATCATTTTCCGGCATAATGATACAAAAGAAAAACTATTTCGTCTTTTATATATATATATATATATATATATATATATATATATATATATATAACAACTAAATAAAATTTTACAAATAGGGTTTGGGGAGAATAGTGCGTAGTAGACCTTACTCCCATCACGAAAGAATAAAAAGGCTGTTTTCAGGGGGAGGGTTGTCAGTGGCAGATCTAAATGCAGATTTTAGGTGCTTAAGCACCTATTAACTTTGACAAGATTTAGTAAATTTGTATAGGTTATTATAAAAATATTTACATAAATATTGAATGAACACCCATAACTAAACTCTTTTTTCCTCTTCTTTCAGAATTTTTATCAGTGAGAATCCACGATTTTAAAATACCGGATCCATCACTGTGTGTGAAGAGGCGTCTAGGTAGTATGATCACTTCATAACAAAGTTTTCAAAGAAGACCTTTCTCTTTAGAAAATATTACGGTACTGTTAAAAGAATTTTGTATTCACAAAAGTTAATCATATTTAATTGCTTGTGAACTTTCACTTGAAAAGTCTTTTTATATCAATAGTACTATCCTTTCGTGAAAG
This sequence comes from Nicotiana glauca, assembly GCA_026770625.1. NCBI lineage: Eukaryota > Viridiplantae > Streptophyta > Magnoliopsida > Solanales > Solanaceae > Nicotiana > Nicotiana glauca. The sequence continues at coordinate 126,796 of MU676095.1, forward strand.
TAGATTTCAAATAGTCTATCAATTTCGGCTTCTCATTTGGGTTGACCATAATTATTGGGGTAAGAACTAAAGTTTTACTGTACTAAGTAAAGGTGAAAAGTACAGATAGAGTTTAATTTTTGAGGAATTCCAACATTTTTAGAATAAAAATTGGTCCAGTATGCATTTCTTGGTAATACAACAATGAAAAGGTATTGATATCTGTTGGACACACATTTTCATTTTTGGAGAAATAGGCCAAAATTTTGACAATTTTTATATTAAGGAGGACGGCCGAATATATAGATAGCCCATCAAACTCAGTATCATTTAAATACCTCATCTTCATTCATGACCAGTTGAACACGTTTAATTGATATAAATGTGTCTCATGGATACAAATTGCTGATGTGAAAAACTACATGCATGTATCATACTCGGTTTTGAATCACTTAATCATAGTAAAGTAATAAAAATTTATATGCAAGATGTTTTCCGGGAAAATGGTAACGATAATTAAATTTGTAAATGGAACTCTAAAAATACGCGGTCTATTTTTATGCTAGTTGTTAGAGCAGTTGATGCTAGGCGTATGAAGTTTAACGATGAAATATAAGATTAAGCGGGGCGGTGATCAAACCGAAGGGATCATTACCCGGGCTTCGGATTGGCCAACGGAAGGCCTCCAGGTCGATATCCAGCTCGAGCTCGAGCTATCGGGGATAACCGGAAAGGGGATCACAGTTAAAATATGGTTAAAGAAGGCTCTTTATGGCCAATACCAAGTAGTAGATGAAGAACAAGTATGAAAGCAATAAATGTAAAAGAGCAGCCTCGAGCAGATGAGTTGGAGAGAAAAGAGAGAGAAAGAGATATTATTGCTTTAGAGTAGAAATGTTGGATCGACCGTCGTGCTTACAAAGTGGTGTGGATTCCCCTTATATAGGAGGGGGATCCGGTTATAGTACAATATGCAAAAATTATAAAATCATGGAGATGGGACTACTTATGTGATGCCTCGACATAGGCTCTGGGTAGGACGGCTCTGTCAGACTTAGCCGTGTGCCTTGGGAGCTCCCCTTTTTGTTCCAGCCTCAATCTTTATCTTCTTTGAGTCGGGTCTCGACGAGCCCCGAGGGAGGAGACTCGGTGTGTGTGTATATATATATATATATATATATATATATATATATATATATATATATATATATATAGAGAGAGAGAGAGAGAGAGAGAGAAAGAGAGAGAGAGAGAGAGTAACTCCACGTCCTCGGTGCCTCAAGATATTCTTACGAAGTGGCTTGATAGCGAAAAATTAAGCCTTCTGATTTCGCCACATACAGATAGTCTTCGCGTTTCCTAGAATGAAGTGATGGGAAATGATTCTGACACCTGACTCCACGAGCTTCTCGCCTTAATGTCATACCGATGATGCAACCTATGGCGCGAGCTTTTGCGACAACCGGGATGCCCCGTGGACTTGTGTATTTGACATCATTCAATGTATTGTCGATTCCCGTTCTGCAAGGTAAAAATACTGCCGTTGATTCGGTTCTTCAAGAATGCAGTAACTGCATCCGTCGGTCAGTCTTCCACAGCCTCGATGACCATGTCGTTGCCCCGTATAAATGGGGGTGCTCTGGCATTGTTTTTCTATCCAAGTACCTTCATCTACTCATTCGCCCATTTCTTCTTATCATCTTCCTCTACCATTAAACCTCATGTTTGAGGTTTGTGGCCTCAAGGTCGCTTGGCATCGTTTGGATAGGCCGTGTTGCAGTCCTTTGCCTGAGCTCGACTATGCCGTTCTGTTGCTATTGCGGTTGTTGCTGTGTCTGCTGCTGCCGTCCTCATTGGCCCGAGATCGCAACAGACGGGAAATTGACGCTCTCTTTTTGTAGACAGTCATTTAGACTATGCACCGCTGCTCAATCTCCTATCCAGGCATGGTGTGACACTTCATCCCTTGGGTTTTTCCTTTCCCCAGGGATAAAATGGCACCATCGATCATTGAGGTTGGAGCCCACCGAATTTTCAACCTTTGGCTTCAGCGGGCTATGTCTCTTTTCTCTGTCTCTTCTGCATCCCTTTCTTTTCCTCTTCTTCATCTTTTTCCCTCGGCGAGGCCCTTCGCAGGATTGAGCTGGGAACCTAGAGGAGATGGCGGCTGAAGAAATTGCCTTCGAGGATATGAGCTCGAGGAGGCTACGCTCGAGGATGCTGATACCGGAGATGGACCTACGAGGATGGACTGGGTTCTTAGGTTTTCATCACATGTACATCCTTCTGCTTCTCCGTTTTGTGTAGAGATCCTCTGTAGGATTTTGTAATCATATATAAGGATCCCTCGGGGGCCACTGTACACGAATATTTATGAATATAAAGATACCCTCTTGTTTATTTTCTGCCTTCGATACTTTCCCTATTATTGTATATTCTCGCATACTTTGAGGACTTTGAAAGTTTCACTTTGTTGATAATTGCTGATATCTAACTCGGGTGCGAGCATTCTTCCCGACCTTTGGCTGATTGAAATGGCTCTTTTCCGGGCCCATTGTCATGCCTCGGACCAAACTTGAATTGGTCTGATGGGTTCGGGCCATCGGGCCCCCCCAGTTGCATGGATATAGAGCACCGAAATAAAAATAAATTTCGGGCACTTGGAGCTTTTACTTTTGAGTTTTGACGCAGACAACCTTTCAAGGTGTTTGTACGCAGGCTTCTGAGGTAGGGCTATTCGTATTTAGGCGACTTCCTGAAGTCGAGCCCTCGTGGGCAGAGCTTGAAGTGCTTATTTTTCTTTTTTTAGAAAAGAAAACCATGAGGTCGGATACCGCCTTGAGCTCTATGATAGCGCTGAAGGCTTTCCAAAGCCAGAATTCTTTTTGATGGAGGTCCTCGAGGTCTGGCATCACCTCGGGACTGGAGATAATGTTGTTAGCTCTTTGGAGCCTAACTTCTTGTCGGTACAGGTCTCTGGGGTCGGGTGCCACCCCGGGATTTTTATCGAGGCCATTAGCCTCCCGGGGCTTATTCTAGATAGGCGAATCACTATTATTTCCCACGTATATGTGGGGTGGCTCTTACTTCTTTGGAAGATCCCATTATTATAAATAGCTATCCTTCCTCCTTGGCATCAGGCCCTTTATTACCTTAAGTTCAAAAGTGTTGGTGTAGATCATTCCTTCAATCTTCCAATTCTACCATAGACATGACTGCTACTTCAGGGTTGGCCCGACAGGGAGGGGAGAGTTCCACTCCCAGTGCTCAGGATCTGCGAGAGTGTACTTTGAAGACTATGTCTTCGATAAGAGAGGAACATCTGGAAATGGCGAGGAGATACTGCGGATGGGGCGAGGGGGTAGTGTTGCAGGCGCTTTCCCCGGATGAGAGTATTACGGACCCTGCTGACGGATTCCTGAACGTGTACTTATATCCTTTCGCACTAGACCCCTTGATAGGGTCGTGCTTGATTTCTGCCTGAAGTATCGAATTACTTTGGCGCAAATACATTTGTCGTTTTGGCGAATAATGCTGATGAAGAGATTCTTTGCCGAGAAAGCTGGGCTCGAATTCATGCTTAGCTACCTCTTCAGGCTGTATTGGCCCTTTTATCATCGAGGCCGGTTAAGCTTGTGGTGCCATTCATTTATGCCCTTTGTTGTTGATGATGAGGAAAATGGGGATGGAGAATGAGTCAATCGATTCGTCCAGGTTCGGATGGCTGATGTTATCCCCGTGGATCTTTTTCCTTTTCCCGAGGGATGAAATTATGCGCGTAAGTGGAGTGTCTCCAGATTTCTTACATTCTCTTATAGCGAAAACCAATTTAGTAACTATATTCCCTCTTTTCCTGCAGCAACTTCATTGTCACCAGGCAAAGTTCCTAATTTTCCTAGCTGGGTTCGAAGGTTGGCGACCCATTCGATTTGCAACAAGCATAGGTGGCGAGCTGTATCCTATGGTAGATGGGAAGTGAAATACCCAGGTATGCACGTACACTGCTTTTACCTTGGTCTTCGTATAGTTAAGATGACATTTTCCCCTTTCTTTTGTTCTGGATTTGTAGTCGTAGGTATTGGGTGGTCCCTTGGGACAAGGCTGTGTTCCTCCAGAGAGAGGGATGAGTCGTCGGCCTCCGAGCCAGAGGACAATGGTGATAAAAGGGACTTACACTTGCAGTGCGATGGAGCTTTTAGTGGGGCAAAATGGGCCCGTATCTTCGAGGAAGGAACATCTCCAGGGTATGTTATTATTGGAGTCTTCAATTTCGGAGCAACGGTTCCTCCGAGAGAACATGCCTCGACCGAGGTTTGTTTTTTTGGGGCCGAAGGGGCTGGACCAACGGAAGTGTGCTCGGCCTTCGAGGAGGTCTGCCGGCTTCACTTCATGGTGAGTCTCGGCGTAGTTCTTCTGTATTTCGCGTCTTCCTTTCTTTATAAAGTTTTTCTTCTACAGGCCTACGATAGGCTCAGGTCTGAGCTGCTTCATCATGGGTCTAGGCTTCAGAAAGATCTGGATATGAGTGAGCCCTTTAGGCTCCTCAGCAAGGAGAAGGAGGTTGAGTTGATGCTTTGGAAATATAAGGCACACCGGAGCTCGAATTACGAGAGCTATTTGATGGAGCAGGTAACCTCTCGTGGTACGCGTTCCGCCTTTTTTAACTAATAAGGTTAATTTCATTTCCAATCTTAGTTGTAGAAAAAGACAGATGCTCTAGAGTATCTTAGGGGCGAAGTCGATCGGGTTAGGGATGCTTGCGGTGAATTGAGGGCCCAGGTGCAGGCTCAAGCTTCGGAGGAGTATGGTGCTTTGGCTAAAGTTCCCGCCTTCGAGGTCCAACTCTGCTTGGCTCATGACAACGCTTTAGTTTAAGCGGATATGGACGCGAGGCTCGAGTCCGAACTCTCGAAGGTCAGGGTTAAAATTGTTGATGCTCGGGCTGAAGCAGTATTGATTCAGACTAAGGCTAATTAGGAGATGGAGATTCATTTTAAGGATGCAACTGATGCCCAAGCCGAGTTGAAGAGGGACCTCGATCGTGAAAAGAGGGTCGAGAAATATATTCGTTGTAGATCCCGAAGAGAGGTACTTGAAGAGGTCGGCACCAGGGATTTTGTTCTCCTGGAAGAGCTGGCTTGAGCGAGGGTGGACAAGCGTGATGCTCGATCATTTCTTGACAATGTCGCGGAGAGAAAAGACGAGGCTGATAGGTTGTAGCCCTCAAAAGCGGAGCGTAGACTTTGCCATTTTGTATGCACCATTCGTAGGGCATGTTTGTAGATGGAGAACGCATTTTTAGCGTATGTGAATAAAAGAGAACCTGAAGCTTTTATCTCTTATGTATGCTTTTCTGCTTTACTTTTGACCTGGTGGGCTGGTTTCAGAGTTTGGCCAGAATCCTTAGATTCGTACTATGGTTCCAGGGCTTATTAGACATGCTTCAGAGCTTTTGCGCATTTGGTTGACGTGGTCTTTAGCGCAAGATGGTGTGGGAGCCCTTAAGCTTTTGCTTGATTGTTTTGGGTTCAGTCTCCGAGTCGAATTGTGACTCGAGCTCAATTGACCTTCCCGTTTTATGTTTTTTGTGTGTCGAAGAGGATGGCTCTTATGCACTGGTTCAAAGCGACCTTTTAGTCATGCGGCCTGAGGCTCATTTGGCTGGCGACTATGGCTCTTAAGCCTTTGACCTTAGTCATATGTAGTGAACTATTTTGGATCCGGTCTCTAAATTGGGTTACGACTTGAGCTCATTTTAATCCTTAAGTTTTCAAATTTTTAGCTGGTGACAGTGGCTCTTACGCTTTTGGTCGCTGCGACCTTTTATTGTGTAGCCCCGAGTCTCGTTTGGTTGGCGACTATAGCTCTTATGATTTTGCCCTTAGGCATATGTAGTCTTTATTTTCCTCTCATTAAGGTCTTTTTGAAATGATTTTGCTTGAACCATCGTTGGTTTGGGAAGAACCTCAATTTTAAGTCGTTATCGGCGATTTTTGAGAACCTTGGAAGGGTTTTAGCTCGTAGGTTGAGTAACTCAAAGCCTTGTGATTTGGAGCTAACATGGTCGAAGCTCATTTTCCTGTTGAGGGTAGCCTATTTTAGTCGGTTCTTTTCAAAGTAGATTTAAAGTAATGGCCTACAATTTTCTTAGCGATAGTCAGGCATCCCCGAGTCACATTAATTTGGTTGGTGCAGCCGTTTTGACTGCAGCCATATGTGTTTGGCCGGAGCCATTTTTGATCTCGAGTGATAGTTTAGGCGTCTATATCGAGGGTATGCCCTTTCGGGAATCTTACAAATACGACACATAGCCTAAACTTCGGGACTGAGTTTTATGCTTGTAGAAAGGTCTTACAAAATTTTTATGCCTATTGAGTTCTTATAGTTTGTCATGCATGTTGAGCTCTTACAGTTTGTCATGCCTATTGAGGTCTTATAGTTTTTGTTGCTATGTAAAATAGATCTGGCTAGACTGAATCTGCCCGCTCAGGGTCTTACGATCTTGGGTTTTCCAGTGTATGGTGATTGAAGATAGTCTCCTAGTCATCTAGTTTGCTTAGGCTCAAAGGTCGTTACTCGTGAGCTCAGAATTGCCTCGTTGGGGCCTTATGAGCATGGAGTTTCGACCCTGAGGTCATGCGGGTGTTAAACTATTGACGCTAAGTCTTCGAGTATTTCGGGATATACTCGATGGGGGGGAGGCCTTACTGTGAGCATACTGAATTTTTGTTTTTTGGAGTACGAGATGCTGAAAGATATTCTTTAATTGTTTGGCGTAAATACATGTTGTTTCATTAATGTGAGCTCGGCCCTCGTGGGTACGGCTTCTTTGACCGTTTGGCCCGGTACATGATTTCCTATTGGAACTCAGTTTGTCGTTCCCCGTCCCTTCCGAGCAGATGACATCTTCAAGGGGGTTGTTGTCCATCGTTCGGGGTTGATTGCAGAAGAAGTCCTGCGAGCTCGTCGGATCCTCCTTAGGAGGCACGTTGCTCTGACGAGAACCTTATTGGTGAGGCCCTTTCTGTGGGAGAAGTTCGGCCGAGGGGAAAGAGTGCGACATGCGCTGTTAAGGCCTTAGGATATCCGTATAGGGTTAACACTTCTGAATGCCCCGATCGGGTATCTGCATATAGGTTAGTATAAAATAACGAAGGAGAGAGGTAGTTTTACCTTACCATAGGATGCGTGGGCGATGTTTCGAGGTCTGATATGTCCCTGCTATTTTGAAGCGATGACTCTAATACAACCCTCCATTTGTGTTTAAGCGAGCTTGGCTGAAAGAATGGACCGCTTACCCTTTTGACTCTTTTGAGAGTGGAGATATTGTGCCGGCGATACGTTATATGATGCGAACTTTCCCTTGCCACATGTTGCTTTCTACCGATGGTCCTAATTCTGCCCCTTGCGTAGGATTTCATATTTTTGGCGAAAGGGGTACGTCTGAATAAGGTGTTCGTGCCTTGCACACCCTTTGATGAATCGGAACTTGATGTTCCAGTCTGGTCCAGCGATGCCGAACTGAGAGAGTGGTCTTTTTCCCTGTTGTTGCGATTGCCGATTGGAATTCAATAAAGATTCAAGAGGCATGTACGTTTTGACTTGGCGGTCCGGCCGCCCTATCATCCTTGGATCGCCAGCGTTGATCGAGCCACCTGAATTCATGAGCACATGTTTTATTTGAAATGGATAGAATGAGGAAAAAGGTTACCAGTGTGACAGTGTGAGGCTGAGACAAGGTCTCGATTTCTTCTTTGCTGAATACGAGGGCGTCCTCAGGAATGTATCCTCGGATCCGTTTTTCTCTTAGTGACGAGTATTTTTACTCTCCTTTTTATGAGTTCTCGAGGAGTGTCGTCACTCCTTCACTATCGTGGAAATATGTCGAGGCTCATGCTCATTTGCTTTGTTTCTTGGCCGCCTTCTTTGCTTGGATCTGAACTCGAGCCCGATCGGTCGACAGTTCTCGGCGATGACTTTTATTGAGTAGCTTGACTATTTTCTTCCGGAGCTGGTGGCCATTTTTGGCCTCGTGGACGTGTGTGTTATGTCATTCATACACCAAGTTATGGTTCCTCTGAGGGGAATTCGGCTGAATAGGTCCGGGCCATCTGCTGTCTCTGGTTTCACTGACGCTGATCGCGATGTCGGATATAGTGATGTTGAAATTGCATCTTGACGAGTGAGGCACCCTCGTTGGCCTTGTGTCTTTGCCGAATCTGGCCTATTGATGATTCCTCGAGGATATTGTCCTCGATCCATTCTCCAGTCGTTGTGAGGTAGATTGTGTCTCGGGGCATTCGCCCTGCGAAGTACGGGCGGTATATTTTGCTATTTATCATCGGTTTCTTTGCCAGGAGCATGTTTGGTTATACTCAGCTCGAGGGCTCCCGGTTGGTCGTCTACGACCTTGATTTGCAACTGATGCCGGCTGTGGGCATCCGACCAGGTCTTGACTAGATACCTGATCAAGCTTTGTTTTAACCGCCTTGAAATCGTCGGGCTTGGTTTGTTTAGGCTTTGAGCGAAGGCCTATCCCGCCCAGTCATCTAAGACCAGGGGTAATCCCGTTCGTTCCATCTGGGAATGAGATGCGAATTTTTGCAGCATTTCATTCTCCCTTTGCTCGGTCTTAGATGTGTCAGGCCTTCTCGTCGTTGCTTTGATGGCACTATCATGTGCCTTTATGGAGGAGTCTGCTAGCATGACAAACGAATCTATGAAGTTGGGAACTAGGTTATAGTTCCGCATCGTGGCCCCCTTCGAGAGTGTTTCTCCGAACCTCTTCAATAAGGCGGACTCGATTTCACTGTCTTTTAGGTCATTACCTTTTTATCGCGCACGTATAGGCAGTGACATGTTCATAGGGATCCGAGGTCCCATTGTATTTTGGGAGTTCTGACATTCTGAACTTCTTTGGAACAGTTTTTGGAGCCGCTTCCTCTAGGAACGACCGTTGCACAAACTTCTACGAATCTATACCTTTCAGGATCGGGGGCGCGCCCGGGGTTTTGCCGATGATAACTATGGATTATGATGTATTTTAGACTCCGTCTTGCTTAAGTTTTGATTATAAATGGGTACAAAATAGTCCCAAAGTCTCACAAGTTGTGTTGGATTGCAAGTTTGATAAAAAAGGTGACAATGTGTCAAAAACCAGCTCAAAAAGGAGTGAAACTTGCACAAGTACCAAGACAAGACAAAGCTCAGTCAAATAGGGCCAATGCGTCCGCACACCATTCTGTGCGGTCCGCACAAGTGAAGTTCAGAGAGGGTGCTTTTCAGGCCAAAGGGGCATGCAGCCGCAAAGGATTTTGTGCGGTCCGCATTGGGTTCATTGTGATCGCACTCAATTTCATGCAGTCCGCAGAGCCAAGGTTCAGAGAGTTACCAAGTTGAAGGTTGAAGCCCAATGCGGTCCGCAGTCCATTTTATGCGGACCGCAATAGAAGCCACCGAGGCCGCACTCGAATTTGTGCGGTCCAGATTGCCCATGTTCAGAGAGATGATTATTCAAGCTCGGAGCCTTAGTGCGCCCGCACTCAATTTTGTGTTGTCCGCACTAGCCTCGCAAGGATATTTTTGTCCAGAATTTTCAGCCTAATATAAATAGTTTCTTTTCCCTTTTTAGGATATGAAATAGTTTTGTATTGAGAGCTACGCTCGTGACTTCGTTCCTTTTACCTATTTTAAGTAATTTAAGCTTGATTTCAACATTTGATCTTCAAGTTTAATTTAGCAATTAATTATTATGAGTTTATCTTCATTTATTTATTTATTTATTTATTTTAATCTATAAGTATGAGTAACTATAAGTTAGGGTTGTGGATCAACCCTAGTATGGGAAATTGATGGGTCTTGTATTTTGATGCATGATTGTCTATGGGTGTTTCATATTTGGGCTAATTTAGGGTTTTAATTGTGAATTAGTGGTTGCAAACACCAGTTTATGCCTAGTAGACTTTGGGTCTTCTTGAGAAAGAGAGCCTAAGTCCATGAAATTAGTCCAACAAGAAATTGGGGCGTATTCAAGATATTGATAGCCCCAATTAAAGGGTTAAACCTAGAGATAGTAATACCCGATTTGAACCTTGCTGGTGCAAATTTGCATACCCAATTGGCCTTGGCAAAGTCAATTCGGGCAAAATCACTCGAACTACCGAGAGGTATATGGTGAGTAGAATCGTGCAATCATTGTATCATACTCCACAAATGTGACATTCTAGTTTTAGACTCAAGAATCCGTCAATTGACCACCTAGGCGAAAGTCACTACCCTAGTGCCTTTTATCCATTTGAAACCACTTGCAATAGATTAACCGTAGCTTTATTTAGTCTGATTTAGCATTGTAGTATTATGAAATTAGAATTAAATTAAAAACCAAAAATGTCTAGAAGTGCAATTAAGAGAAAACACACAACTCGACTTTAGATAGAAACTCAACTCCAATATCTAGCTCCTTGTGAAAATCGATCCCGACCTCATCGGGTAAAAGCTATTTCGACCTCTCTTGCTACTCAATAGTAGTGTAGGGTTGGGCTCGATCAGTTGACCCTACAGTTGTAAGTCTTCTAATCGTTGGCTGTTATCATTTTCTTGCCTAACTCAATCCTTTTGGTAAGGTTCTGCAACATTTTCACTATGGCGGGATCGGTTACTGACCCGTTGTTGCTTGACCTCTCCGGTGCCTGTTCAGCTGGGGGAGTGGTTTCCAGTGCTATTGTGCTGGAAGTCTTTGGGTGGCTTTACAACTGAGCGATAGTCAACTGTTGTGCCTACAACGTTTCAAAAATAATACGAAGACTAACTTCTTGTTCTTCTCAGGGTGGGGTTTTTAGAACTTCCTGTTGGTCGCCACGTCGTATGCTTCCGTCGGTGTGTGAGGTTTCGTTGACCTGCTGCACGTCTTGCTAGCTCGCGTTTGCTGGGATCGGTCCACGCGAGTTATCGGGGCTCTGTGGTGGCGCGCCAACGATTGGAACAGCCACACCGTTTTTCCCATAGTTTTCGGGCTAAACTCTGTTTACCGAGCCAGACATTTCGACCTGAAATCAAAAGATCTTGGACAAAAAAAGTTTGAAAGATAACTTGCGTTTGTGTAATGGAACTAGCAAGAAAATAATCACTACTATTATTTTTAGCCCCACGGTGGACGCCAAACTATTTACCATAAAAATGGTAACGACAATTAAATTTGTAAATGGGACTCTAAAAATAAGTGATCTATTTTTATGCTAGTTGTTAGAGTAGTTGATGCTAGGCATATGAAGTTTAACGATAAAATACAAGGTTAAGCAGGGTAGTGATCAAACCGAAGGGCTCATTACCCGGGCTTCGGACTGGCCAATGAAAGGCCTCGGGGTCGATATCTGGCTCGAGCTCAAGCTATCAAGGATAATCGGGGAGGGGATCAGAGTTAAGATATTGTTAAATAAGGCTCTTTATGGCTAATACCAAGTAGTTGATGGAGAACAAGTATGAGAGCAATAAATGTAAAAGAGCAGCCTCGAGCAGATGAGTTAGAGAGAAAAGAGAGAGAGAGAGATATTATTGCTTTAGAGTAGAATAGTTGGAACGATTGTAGTGCCTTACAAAGTGGTGTGGATTCCCCTTATACAGGAGGAGGATCCGGTTATAATATAATATGCATTCATTATAAAAGCATAGAAATGGGACGACTAGATGTGACGCCTCGACATAGGCTTTGGGTAGGCCGGCTCTGTTAAACTTAGCCGCGTTCCTTGGGAACTTCCCTTTTAGTTCAATCCTCGATCTTTGTCTTCTTTGAGTCGGGTCTCGACGAGCCCTGAGGAGGGGACACGGTCGCAACTCCACATCCTCGGGGTCTCGAGATATTCTTACAAAGTTGCTTGATAGCAAGAAATTAAGCCCTCTGATTTCGCCGCATACACAAGATATTGGAATAATATTTTTTTCCCTATTATAGATGCCAAAGTCCACTCAAGTGCAACGCAATGATACTGCATTTCTATTCTAGTTTCTGCATTCCTTTCGACCTTTTTAAATTTCCCTCTCAAAGTCTCATATCTATCATTTCCCCAGTTGCCAAAGTTGCAATAAAAACAAGATGTTGGTACCCACTTCAAACCAATACTCCTTCCGGTCCAAAATAAGTGATTTTTTAGTTATTTTTATTTATATTAAGGAATTCACCTTTTAACATTAATTAGTAATAAAATTGACCATATTAACCTTTACTATCTCTTCACATAAATACTCCTAACACATACTCCAATATTATTTACTCCAAGTATATTATAGGAAAAAATAATTAATTCATTCTTAAAATATGAAAAAATCACTTATTTTGAACCACAAAAAAAATTAAAAATCACTTATTGTGAACCGGAGGGAATAACAATTTTCTCCTAATGCTTTAGTTATATTGAAGTCTCTACATACAGCTGTAGTTTGCTCTTCTAGATCACTTTAAGGGGTCGTTTGGTAGGATGCATAAGAATAATGCTGAATAGGGTGTATTAGTATGAAAGAATTACAGCCCATGTCACCTGGCCTAACAGCCCAATCGAAAATGACCCACATTTGAAGCTCTTACCATATTTAGCCCATGTTGTACATAACTTAAAAGAAATTTTTCAGCCTATAGCCCACTATTAAAGATATACTTTTAGGGTTTTTACTATTTTCTTCTTTCTTCATTCCCTTCTCTCTCACCGTCTCTCACTTCTTTCTTTCTAACCCACATAAATCTCTCATCCTCTCTTAACCTAGCCCCTGCTATTCCCCCTCCTCTACCCCCCACGCATTTATGCCATTAATGGCTCAAAGAAGGCTCGGGCTCCTACTCCGTCGTCCATGGTGGCAAGCAGAAGAATATTGAAGATTTTTTTAAAGAAACATGAAAATACACGCAGATCTGAAAATAAATAGCTCTTAAACTTGATTTGCACCGAAAAATAAGTACTAGTTTGGAAGATTTTGAAGTTTGAAGTTCTGGTCATTATTTTATGACCTTAAAGTCTCAAATCTGAAATTGGGTTTAGATAAAAATCATAACTATGTAGCAGTTTGTATCAACACTGTATATTAGTGTATAGTTGTGTATATGGATATACAAACACCTCTTATACACTATTATACATGTTTATACAAGTTATACAGTATTGTATAATTATGTATAAATGTGTATATTTCTGTATAATATCGTATAATTATATATTTTTTTAGTTTATAAGGATGTATATGCATTGTTAGTGTGTAAAAGGCCTCTACAGAAGTTTGACACTTCCTTCTCTTCTTCTTTTTCGTATAATGTGTTGTATGAGTGTTGGGGGGATTCTACAATTCATTTACCAAGTTTTTAATTTTCTTTTATCCTGTTGGATTGCTTCAGCAATTGCACATAAAAGTGTTTGAATTTATTACCTTCAGATAATATGTATTATTCAGGATTTTTGAGTTGCGTTATGGCTGATTTGCATTTTTTATCAAATGCTTAATAATCAAAGGAAATCAACAGAATGAAAACAACTGGTTGTATACAGAGGGAGAAAAATAAGCTGTCTTTCAGGAATTAGCCTATTATTTTTTGGGCTATAGATTTGCAAAGTGGTATCTAGGCTATTAAGTTACAAATCAGTTGTGTGAGTTGTATTTATGTGAAATTATCCCTATTAGTAATGCTGGTATTAGTTATGCTTGCATTAGTTATGCTGGTATTAGTTATGCTAATATATTTTTTATCCATTGTTTGGTATGATGTATTAAAACATTGCACAATTTCTAAAAGAGTTATTTGTTTGCAAAAATGCCCTCAAAACTAGTCCACACTCTACTATTTTAAAAGAAACATACGTTGAGAAATATTTTTATATGAAAAAGTTTAAAAAAATATTTTATTTGTCTACCTATATTGTAAAATAAAATTAAATAATTATTTATAAAAAAGAAAATATGCTAAGAATTTATTTATTTACTAGGGATATAATTTTATTTCTTACTATTTGGATTATTTTGAACTTGTATTAATATACTAACTAGCATAT
>MU676095.1:141972-193734 GCA_026770625.1 Nicotiana glauca
ATGCATTAAAACCCATTGCATTGCTAATACCATTGTTTTCTATGCATTAGTTATGCATAGGATAATATCAAATAGGATATATAACTAATGCTTGCATAAGTAATGCATGGGGTCAAAATGTCTACCAAACAATGTATTATTAATACACAAAGCTAATGCACCCTACCAAACAATATATTATTAATACACAAAATTAATACATGCATTAGCTTATCTAATGCACCCTACCAAACGACCCCTAAGTGCTCTGACTTACCTGTATTACCATTAATACACACTATTTTCTATTAATTTGTTCTTAAAATAGTAGGATATTTTGTATTTAAATTAAATTAATTTTAAATATTTTATTTTATTCTTCATCAGAAAATTTTTATAGGCACACATATATTATGGCATATATAAAACAATAAGTTTCAATTTTATTTTATTTTTTAAAAATTGCCTATCGAGTAAAACTACTCTAGGAAATTGAAAAGGAATGAATAATGTCTAATGGACGGCTGTTACTAAACATTTTCGAATTTCGATAGTATCAATCTACAGTATCTTTCACACGGTAGTAGATCATTGATTTAAATGTGTGCGTCATTTTCCAAATCTCTTTCCACGACAAATTTCAAATCACCTAAATCCCAATAGTTTCCATACAGGCTTTGTGTTTGTGTGTAGACTGCGTTTATTAGCCGGTGCCTTTTTCCCAATGGGTTGGATCCCACTTCTTGTTAGATTATTACTACTCTCTCTTGGCAGGGCTGATGGTAAGCAACCCTCACTTTCAATCGAGAGGTTGTGAGTTCGAGTCTCCCCAAGAGCAAGGTGGGAAGTTCTTGAAGGGAAGGATGCCGGGGGTTTATTTGGAAACAGCCTCTCTACTTTAGGCTAGGGGTAAGGTCTGCATATACACTATCCTCCCCAGATCCCACTAAGTGGGATTATACTGGGTTGTTATTGTTGTCTCTTGATAGGGCTAAAAGTTTTTCTTTTTAATACTTTGGTATTCAAACACGATCTTTATTACAACACCTTTCAGTAATAAAGATTTTTTTTTTTATTTGCATCGTACAATAATAGACAATAAACACAAGACCTTTGTACGCATATATTTGTTTAATAGAATATCTATCTTTACTATCATAAAAAATTAATATTTCCTTCTGTTGGTATGTTCTTTTTTATTAATAAAGTTTATTTCAATAGTCAACACTAGAAGGATATATTGCTTTACAACAAGCCAAAAGAAATAGTATACACAATTAAAAAAATTCTGAAATTCTGTACGATGCATGGAAAAGGGAAATTATTAAAGTCAAGCCATGATCATGGAACAACAGAAACATTCATACCAAGAACAAGACAGAAGAAAATGCCAAGAGGTTTTTTTTATAAAATATATTAACTCCATAGAATTGCTCCAACCGATATTAATAATCTATATGTACCTTTGTTTTCAAAATTCCAAGCGAAAAAATGACATTACTAGTTTACCCTTTGAAAAAATCTGCTCTCCTTTAGTTTCAATCGTACCAAAAAGCTAAACAAAATATGAAACAAGTGGGGCCCGGGTACAATAAAGAAAAGGGATAAGTTCACAAATACCTACCCAACACAAATAACTTAAAAGCTTCTATCCAAACCAAATTATTTATCCGGTCTACCTATTCCATAGACCATAGAATGCTTATTGATGATCCAACACTCATTTGATCCATTTCTTTATTTATTTTTTCTTTTGTTATATAATTAAAAAAAACTGATAGAGTAGTATTTTTTTCCCTTATTTGTTTCATATTTTTCATTTTCTCCATATCAATTATCAAGAAAAATAACCTATATAGTATATCTTATTTATCTTTTTCTTATTATCTTTTATTTTTTTCTTTTTTAAATTATATGTATTACTTTAAATTTTCTGGCGCATATGATCCAAAATCATATAACATTATAATAAGATGGTATATTAGTATAATAAAATGACGAATTAGTATTCAATATTATTATAAATTACTTGTCATAATAGTATATCAAAACTGATAGAGAACTTTTTTTCCCTTATTTGTTTCATATTTTTCTTTTTCTCCATATCAATTATATATAAAAAAACCCATATAGTATATCTTATTTATCTTTTTCTTATTATCTCTTTTTCTTTCTTTTTTAAAATATGTGTATTATTGTAAATATTCTAGCGCATAGGATTTAAAATTATATATCATTATAATAAGATGGTATATTAGTATAATAAAATGAAAAATTTGTATTTAATGTTATTATAAAATACTTGTCATAATAGTATACCAAAACTGCATATAAATATATTAAATAGGTATATTGCTATTTTATGTCTTATGACACATGCTTCTATACAATTAACATTATTTTTATGGAACTCTATCAAAAATTCATCTAAGAAAATATTTGCAAGGACCTAGTTGAATTTTTTTAAAAATAACGTATTTATTACAATATATTATTTTATTATATCGTATACTAAAACAGTATAATGTTACTATAACTATGACTTTAGCTTTATAGAATAGCACCTAGATGATTAAACAAATAGCAGTCGAAGTATGCTATTATGGTATATTGTATACTATTACAGCATACGGTTGAGTATATTGCATATTATTATAATATACCATTATAGTATATTATATACCAAAGTGGTATACTGTTGGGTAACGGCGTTCTTCGACTATTATAGTATACGGTTTTAGTAATAAATAATTTCTCTACTTAATAGCATACGATGCCTAACAACAGGTTATACATGGAAGTCATGATCTAAAGAGATTATAATTGAAACTTTTAGGGGCCTAATGAGAAAAATCAGAATTAGTAACACCTATTGGACCGACCTTTACCTCTGACGAACTATGTTATTGCATGCGGTAAAATATGTTCATATTTAATGTTCGCATGAGAAAGTGACACATGAAGTCAAAGACAAAAGACACTTGGGCCCGAGGGCAATGATATCGCTTGTTATCGGAGAGCCTGATATACATAAAAGCAAAGTAAATGCCTACCACCTGGTAGCATTTAATGAAGAATATTCTATAATATTAAGTGTGCGGTCTGTTACAGAAAATAAGGCTTTTATTGCCTACCGTTATACCTTTTTCAATTGCCCTCATAATTGTCATTTAAGGGGAGCTTGATCCTAGAGTCTTGTTCCCTAGGTGCATTTATAAATAGTAAGTTCTACCATCATTGGAAGGCGCACGAATTGTCTGACAAGCACACATTGGACTTTGTTCAAAGCTCAATAACAATCCACTTTCTTGCTTATTTATATTGTTCTTACTGCCTCCGGAAGCTTTGCTCCCGGGCTCAAGATCTCTACCATCTTATCTCGATTTTAACATTAAGACTAATATTTTTTATAATTCTTGTATCATTTTAGGATCAAATCGATTCACTTGTCTATAAACTACATATAAATTCAACTATATTGTTTGACGGGTGAACAGTTTGGCGCCCACCGTGGAGGTATAGGCAGCTCTGTAATTGAATTGATCCCTACATCTATTACTAACTTGTTTGATAATCTTAGAAAAAAATTATTAAAAATGCCATATGAAAATGTCAACATCACACACAACGTTGAGGCCCAAGGAAATTAGCCTTAGCATGAAGATTCCATCAGCGAAAGCCGTAATGAGGAGGACGAGGCCACGCCAGTTCACGTCAGGAAATATCCGCGACATGTTCAAGAGGAAATTCCTGATGATCTGAAGACGAGCATGCCGTTGAAATAGTAAGTATCCCGAGGGAGCAACAAAAGGCAATTATGGGTTATCTCTTGCGGCATAATCAAGTAATGATAGAATTAGGGCAGGGATTGTCGGGTGCTTTCTACAGCGTGAATGAACTTGGTCCAATTCCTTCTAATTCTCTCGCATATCAAACAACGCCAAGCGTCGATAACAACACCCCGAGGAGCGAAGTTGGTTTTGACAGGGCCAAGGGGAACGGTAGTGGTTCTGGGAACAACAATAAGAATGATCCCTTCAAAACCGAACTCATGCAGTTCATGAGAGAAATAAACGCCCGAATGGATCAGATTCCGGGCGCACCACCAGTGTTGAAAGGACTGAACTCGAAAAAGTACACCTAATTGCTGTTCAAACCAAGCGCAATCCTAGAGTTGATCCCGAAATGGTTCAAAATGTTGAATCTACCAAAGTATGATGGGACTTCAAATCCTCAAGAGCATATTACCACTTATACAATAGCGGTGAAGGGGAACGATTTTTGACTTTGCACGAGACCAAGTTAGTCTAGAAATTAGGAGAGACTCTTACGTAGGGGGCCCTGACATGGTATTCATTCTTGTCCGATCATTCATAGATTCCTTCGAGATGTCATTAAGGCTCATGCCATGGCCAGAAAGGTACAGGCCCGAAAGGCTGACATATTCAGGATTGTACATGGAAAGTCTGAATTGTTGCACGAGTTCATGACCAGATTCTAGAAGGAAAGAATGTTTCTATCAATCATACCAGATGAATGGGCAGCTGAAGCATTCACTAAAGGTCTAAATCCGAGGAGTTTTGATGCTTCCTAGAAATTGAAGGAAAGTCTGCTTGAGTTCTATGCAACAACAACGACAGATATTCACAAACGGTATGAATCAAAGATAAGAATTGTGGATGATCAGCTCGGTTTAACGACACCAACCGAGGGTTGGGACGGGAAGAAGAATAAAGAGAAGTAAAGAGATGATTTTGACTCGGATCACGATCTTTAAGGGGAAGGTTTCTGCCCCATAAATAGACTGAAGGACATGGCAGAGGTTTTCGGTCGGCGAATAGATTCTCTACCGATAGGAGGGCTGATCGCGGCAAAATAACAGGTCATTACAGGACAAGAAGACATCAGGTTCTCGAGATTTTTCGTACCCCAGGCTTTCCAAATACAACTTGAACATCATCATAGCGGAGTTGGTGTTAGCTATGGGGAATATTAAAGAAGCACGGTTCTTGAAGCCAATGAGATTTGATCCCAGCCAAAGGGATCATAATTTTTAGTGCGAATACCATGGGACAAATGGTCATCGGATTGGTGACTGCCAGCATCTACATTAAGAGGTAGCTAACTTTGCTGAAAATTGACCATCTCAAGGAATTTTTGAGTGATTGGGATAAAAATAATTACAGCTGCAATCGCGATAACGTGGAGCCATCGAAAGCAGGATAGGATCATCCACATTTGATGATCACCATGATTTTCAGGGGGAACGAGATTAAGTGTGACATTTTTGGCGACAAAGAAAAAGGTATCGATAACCCACAGTAAGAGACTCCAGAAAGTTGCTGAGGATGACATTACTTTCACGGAGGAAGACACGAATGGATGTTTGCTGACACACAATGATGCATTGGTAATCTCTTTAAATGTCTTACATTTTAAAATTAAACGTGTTTTGTTGGACCAGGGAAGTTCACCCAACATTATCCAATGGAGAGTGTTGGAGTAAGCCAAGATCACCGGAAGCATCATTCCGGCCACAAAACTCCTCATCGGGTTCAACCTAGCAAGTGTGACAACCCGATGAGAAATTTGCTTCCCCCAAATATCGAGGAGGTGATGAAGACGACCCTTTTCGATGTGGTGGACGATGATATGGGCTATAATATTATCCTGGGGAGAGCGTGGTTAAATGAAATGAAGGTTGTGCCATCAATATATCACCAGTTGCTGAAATTTTGAACTTCCGAGGGAACTAAACAAATAAGAGGCGACCAATCGGCTGCAAGGGAGATGAATGTAATATCAGTTTTCAGTAGCAAAGGGAAGGAGAATACGACATAGAAATTACAGGAACCGGCGCCCACTTCCGAGCCGAGCAAAGTCAATTAGGGGGAGGAGTCATCGGAAGCCTATCAGGTACCAAGATATTTTCAGGTACCAGAAGAAACAGATGCAACAAAATCCACAGTGGAAGAACTTGAACAAGTCGCATTGTTTGAAAAATTCTTAGACAGGAAATACCACTTGGGGATCGGACTACACCTCGAGCTCAGGTCTGGATTTGTTAAATTTCTTAAACATAATGTCGATTTCTTTGCGTGGTTGTCTGTGCAAAAGTTAAGCCTAGATCCCAACATCCCTCTGGTAAGACAGAAAAAACATCTTATTGTCGAGGTCAAGAATAAATTCGTCAAAGAAGAGGTAACTTGTTTGCCTGACATTGGTTCAATCTGATGTTGATACCCAATTTTTCCATGTATATTTTTATATGCAAAATACCTTTCAAAATAGCATGTATATGCATATATAAGCATTTCCCAAGGCTTTATTATTTTTCTCAATTTTTTAAATGAATTTATTGCCCTATTTTATCAGGAAAAAACCCAATAATTATCCCCAAAATTATTATTTTTGGTGATTAATTTATTGGCTTCTCACATTTATGCTAAAATATAGCTAACATAATTTTTGCATATTTTTATAAATTTATTTGGTATTTTTTAAGCTAAATTGCATGTAATTGCAATACCAGCCTCTTTTAAGATTTAATTATATTTATAGTTATAAAATTAACTCAAATATCTTTAATTTTATAATTATGTATTATTAATCATTTTAGCACCTTTAATTTACTTTCAGAAATTATTTACTATTTTTTATAAAATAAATTAGGAAAAATGACTATTTAAATGATAGCCCATTGGCATTTCAATTTTAGTCGGATTTGGACCTCTAATTAAACCCAATTCCTAAAACCAATTACCTAATATATTGGACCCACGACCCTTCTAAACAACCCACCCGGATTCCCCATTCAATCTAGGTCGTTGATCAAAATGATCAACGACCACCTTTTAATCTTTCCTTTTTTAATTTTCCCTTACCTCCCAAACCCTAGTCATGTTGCATTCCCATCCGCCTTTGAAACCCCCCTATCTTTCAATTCTCTCTCAAATCTTTTCAAACCCTAGCCGCATCCCTCCATTTCCACCCTAAGACCGTCGGAATCCATGGCTTCCAAGGCCATTGAAGTCCTATATCGGCCTCCTATAATTCCTACACACCTAGTTATTGTGGTTTCAAGGCCTGACCATAAGGAAGCATGGCCCAGACTTTGTTTGATTCGTGTTCTAAGGTCGTTTCCGACCTTGCTTTGGCCATCCATGGTTATTCGAGCATGATCTCGACTTCGTCGGCTCAGATCAACAACTTTCCAAGCCTTTCTCATCACCTGGGTCTTCTGAAACCCTAATCCTTCGAGGTTTTTTTTTTGATTCTTTTAGATCCGTTGTATATCAGTGTTTTCTCTAAGCTTTTAAACATTTTCTCATAGTTCTTTCAAAACTATACCTTCAGAGCCTTCATGTTTTTCCTATTTAGGGTTTCGTTAAGTTATCCTTTAAAGTTTCTCTGATCTTTAGCATGTTCTACTATGTTTCTCATGTGTGTCTTATACTGTGTTTCTTATATGTTCCTTCTACTGTATTTCTTATGTGTTTCTTCCATTGTATTCCTTACGTGTTTCTTTTACTGTATTTCTTATGATGTTTCTTCTACTGTATTTTTTATGTTGTTCTTCTACTATGTTTCGTATGTTGTTCTTCTACTGGAAGGTGCATGTTAAAAGTCTCAGTTTCTTTCTAAGATTTCTAAACTAATTTCATTAGTTATTTTTCCTTGATTACTTGTCCTTTTATCTCTACACTCGATTGATGGAAAAACCCTAAAATTTGGGGTTTCATTCGAGTATTGAGACTATTCGCTATGTGATTTGCTTGTTCTTCGTCTTTGAACTTGTTTGATTTCAAAACTCTAACTTCTTTAGTCCTATTCGAGTTTCTGAAAATTGTTTCATCTACTGCTCGACTGAGTTTCGAAATCTTTATTTCAACCTTTGTTTCTTTGTATGATTATGATTCCCTGCTGAACTCTTCTAAGGTCTTTCTACTGGACACTCTGCATGCTATTTGATACTCTCCCTCTTCTTTGTCACTAAGATGACTACCATGTTCCTGTAGTTCACTACTTACTGATTTTTGTGATTGCATGACGCTTTTTCTTTGTCCTAAATTCTTCCTCGCATGCCTAATACTTGTGTACTCTTTATATATGCTGAGCTTACCCTCTAAAATGATTTTCAATTTTTTGACTGATTTCAAACCTCCTTTGTGTAAGTCTGATTGATTCTTTCCTTGATTGGCTAATTTCCCTATTACTTGGTTTGATTCGAAAACTTTCCTTAGCTTTCTTACTTGGTTTACTCATGAACCAGTCGAATCCCTGACTCTTTGATTTACTATGTAATGATTGATTTTATTGGGTATCTTACCTTATTTGTTTAACTATGTATTTTAAATATTCTTCCCTTAATTAAACTCCTATGTATTTACCCCTAATTGCCTACTTTGCACTAGATGCTTGCTGAATCTCTTTCCTTAAATGATTTCTGTTCATTACCGTTTAAATTTGAACTTCTTAATTAAAGGAAGTTCTTCTACTGATTGATTTTAATTGGTACATGGTTATTTCTTGCCTTATTTTCTGCCTGTTTCACACTATAAATACATGCTCTTTCATTAACACAACACACGAACACTCTTAGTTTTCTGAACTCACACTCACATTCAAAAGCATTCTCTCCTGTTACTTATGTTGTGGCCTATTTTTCAAGTACTGCTACTCCTGTATTTTGCTTCTTTGAAACTGGTATGTCCTGATTAAGGTTTTGAACAATCACAACAATGTGTTTATCTACTACCTTTGCCTGCATGTCTGCATACTGCTTATGTATAGTTCAATGCTTACTTTAGCATGCTGTAATTTTCTTCTGCCTATTCTAAATCTATTGTAATCCCAAAACCCCACCCCCTATGTGTCTATGCTATAGTTTGATGCATGGCAGTACTGCAAATTATTGTCCATGACTCAAACTTGATCCCCTGGGATCCTAGCCTCTAATATTGTGTGTTCTGCCAAACTTATAGGCATGCCAACATCCTCCATTGTTGGGCATGCCTAAAGCTTGCCCTAGCCTAAGGAATAGCCTCTTTACAATTCCCCTATTCCCCTGAATCCCTTTGTGTACCTGTTTATAGTTGTTTCCCTCACCTTTATTCATTAGAATTCTGTTCTTTACTTGCACTCTCTCTTAGACTTTAAGTTCTACCCCCCTCTTGTGAGCCTTGCCTTGGGACCCTTTGAGCTTCTTCTGAACTCTGACACTTGAGGGATGGCCTTTCCCCACTGCATTTGTACCTATTCTGTTGATACAATTTGGGTGTGAGCATTGCCCGGAGTCCCATTGAGGCTCCTAGGGATCTTTGACACACTCAGATTAGAGAAAGGCTTTGGATCAGTGGTCTTTAAGTTAGTCTATCTCATATTTCAGACAGGAAGTCTGAATCAGGCTTTCCTTAGGTTGTACCTTTTTTTAAAATACTTTTTCTGATTTAATTTTTATTTATTCTGGTATGTAATAAGTTGTAATAAACGCTTGGGGTTAGCTAGTGAAAAAGGGTGGGTAACTATATATGCAAAGGGTAGAAATCATGTCTATAGGTCCATTATAATTCCACATATTCAAAAAAAATGTAAAGATCATGTCTATAGGTCTATTATAATTTTGCATATTTCAAATACATATAGAAATCATGACTATAGGACTACTATATTCCTGCATATCCAAATTCATATAGAAACCATGTCTATAGGTATCTTGAATTCTGCAAATTTAAATAGAAATCATGCCTATAGGTCTATTCTGAATTCTGCATATCCAACTTCGTATAGAAATTATGTCTATAGGATTGTTCACTTCGGCACATTCAATTACATCTAGATACCATGTTCGTAGGTCGTAAACAAATTCTACATCTAGATACCATGTTTGTAGGTTTAAAACAAGCCTTATGCATTTAGATACTATGTCTATAAGGCTTCTACATTTTTTATACCATTTCTATAGAGTTTAAAATCAGCAACACATAAAAAGCATGCCTATAGGAATTTCTAATTGAATCTGATTCACCTCACTCAATGTTAGATATAAAACTAGTAATAATGGATACTGTCAGTTGCAAAACTTATAATCAACTCGTTAAATCCTGCCTCTCTTCTAATAATTTGATTCCTTTACTTAGCAAGTTTAACAAGTATACATTCAAATAATTTATTTCAAGCCTTACTATTTTCTGAATTCAGTAGATATCATGCCTATAGGACCTCGTCTTAACACTTAGGCAAGCCATAGGGTAATAACTAAACTGAATCTATTCTATTAATTACAACCAGCAGGCAGGCCTGATTCGGGCTTCTTATCTGAATTATGTAAAAAATCAGTTTGCCTCAACCTTTAAGTTCTCTCATGTTTAGTATTTAATCAGACCTTAAGCAGCATGTGAAAGTCATGCTAATTATGTGCTTTTCTGTTCAAGGAGGTGTAATTGATCCTCTGTTTGTTTATATGCTCCCCCCCCTAAATGTGCAATATGTGTTTTTGTATGTCGCCTTAGATTTTTACCTTTTAAAATCTCAAATAAGCCCAATATCCCTCCCCTTTAGGATTAGTAGTCCCAAGTGCCTTCAAGACTGATAGGATTGGGACGGGTAATAGCATGCAATAGGTAATCGAGACCATTTCGCGCTTTCATACCTTGACGGGGTGGGAAGGGTAGATATGAATATGATGACCACGCGATAATGTCACGTGTAGCCCCTCATTGAGGAGTGATTACCAGACATTGTGTGAGGTGATCCATATTTTTAATAAACCTAAGACCCCTCTCTCCCTTTATTTTTTTATTTCTTTAGCAATTTCAGCTCTTTCTTTTAAAAACCATTTTTCTAATTGTTCTTTCCAAGTAAATCATTATGTGAAAATTTCCTCTTATTTGAAGCTTTATTTGTCTACATTTTATTTGCACCTAAATTCACAATAATTGTCTGGTCGGGAACCACACTAGTGGATTCTGAGGGGTGCCTAACACCTTCCCCTTAGAATAATTTCAAGCCCTTATCCTATCTCTGGTTGCTCAAATCATAACCCCTTTTGGTATCCTAATGCACCCTAATCATTACGTGGTGAATCTTCAAAATATTCAAACACAATTTCCAAAAGGAATGAGTTGTTCTCCCAAATGTCATAAACCCGATTTCGCGAGAAAAAGGGGGAGCGACAGCATGGCGACTCTGCTGGGGATTTTTTAGGCTTTTACCATTTCAGAATATTATTGTGAATTTATGCTTCTTTACGCACAATTATTTATTTATTTCTTTTAACCATTCAATTTCCATTTCAATTGCAAAGCTGACTTGTCTCCTTTTTTCTTTTCTTTACTGCTTTCCTTTACTACTGCTTTATATTACGAAATTGTTGTATTTACTGCTTTCTTAACGTGCAAATACATGACAACATGCCTTTAACTATTGCATAATCATGCTCAACATCATATTCCACTCGTGCCAAACAAATCCTATAACAACGCTTATAATGAGTGGTTGCGCTCTTCCAATATTATCACCCCCTAAATTCAGAAAAGGCATATTTTCGGTAAAACCAATAGATCAATGGTGTTGTCGACAGTTCCGTGCCTTTCCCCTTGAGTTGTCCGCTCAAGGGTACCAGTCTAAAAACCCATTGAAACCTTACTCTGTTTAACTGTGCATGCATCATGGTCAAACCTAGCCGAGTCAGTTATGTTGTCCACATAATGACTCTTTAAGATAGCCTTGTCCAAAGTCCACTGGGTTTCCCTAAAACCCAAATGGACATCATCACGTTCTGTGCATTTATTTGTAGAACTAAATGCTTTTATGCCAATTGTTGATATTAAATAGTCGAGTCTGGTGGGGTTAGGGTCTAACCCTTTTGTTTTGCAAAAAATGAAGAATGAGGTCCCTAGTTTCGGTATGGTTAGCACATCCTCACTCTTGCTAGACTGGTGGAGGAGTCTTCCATCAAACGAACAGATCAATGAGTGGAAAGAGAGGGCTACCAAAGCTAGCGAAAAATTGGAATATCTGGAATACAGTTTGCTAGAATTGGAAGGAAAAGTGAGGAAGAGAGTCACCTACTGCTAGAACGCTGAGGGAAACGAAGGAGAACACCTGGCGAAGGTATTTTTACTGGTGAACCTACGCAACCCGGAGGATCTGATCAACGAAAGAATTAAACATGGGGAAAGTCCTTCTAGGACCAAATATATAGGAGTTTTCATTTTGCTTTATAAAATGTAATAAGGCCAATAAGCACTAGTGACTTTTTGTTTCCTATTATTTAGTGTCAATTTGGGATTCGTCTACTTTTTTTCAATGAAATGAGGCATTTAGAATTCCAAGTTCTCCAAATCAACTTGTTGTTAGGCCTACCTCGGGCATAAAGAGGTCCCTAAATTAGGCCAAGCTTTACATTCCTGCACTGTATGTTTAAATATTGCAACATTTTTTATAATCCTCACTAACTTGTTACCTTTTATTTTTACTTTTCGTTTATTCCCCTTCCCAAAATGTTAGTTCGTGAACTCTGGAAACATCATCCTATTTCACGAGATCCGGGGCCCTCCACCTACTCCTCCTCTCAGTCCTATCAGACACAAGGACAAAGGGAAGATGGAAGATTTGAAAAACGCCAGAAAGGAGAACTCAACTGAACGGGTAGAGGCCATACATAGTCACGGTACTCTGGTTCCCAAGGAAAATGCATCCCAACTGGAACAAAAGCTGCTGAAATTTCAAGAAGAACTTGAACAAGTTCGGAATCTGGCGAATCTGTCATTTTCCCTCACCACTCCATATGTTAATTTCCCAAATGCTCAGAATCATGTACCTCCACAGAATATCCTAAAGCAACAAAACCATACCACTCCTTACCACCAATGCAATACCTGTCATACCTCAAATAACACCCCATTACACATCGTAGAACTCCAAAACTCCACAAATGACCACTGCCACACCTAACATAACAGCCCCATCTACGTGGAGACTGTGCCACACTCCACCCGGCCCATCTCGAGCACACCCGAGGCCGATGATAAGGACTTGCTCATTAGAAACCTGGACGAAGAACTTAAAAAGTTGACTAGCAGAATTCAAGGAGTTGAAGGTAGTAAGGGAATTGAAGGGCTAGACTACGAATATCTTTGCATACAGCCCGATGTCGAATTATCTGAGGGGTACAAACCTCCCAAGTTCGAAATATTTGATGGTAAAGAAGATCCAAGGGTCCATTTGAGAACTTACTATGACAAATTGGTTAGAGTAGGAAAAGACGAGAAAATCTGCATGAAGCTTTTCATGAGGAGCTTGAAGAGAGATGCTTTATCTTGGTACATTAGCCAAGATCTAAAGAAGTGGTCGAACTGGGTAAGCATGACGTCTTATTTTATGGACAGATTCAGGTTCAACACGGAGAATGCACAGGATGTGTTCTATATTCAAAATCTGAAGAAGAAGCCCACAGAAACCTTCCGCGAGTATGCTACTCGTTGAAGGTCCGAAGCTGCTAAGGTCAGACCCGCCTTAGAAGAAGAACAAATGAACAAATTCTTTGTCTGGGCCCAAGACCCACAATATTTTGAGAGGTTGATGATGATCGAGGACCACACATTTTCTGACATTATCAAGCTGGGAGAAAGGATCGAAGAGGGCATCAAAAACAATATGGTTATAAATTTTGAGGCCTTGCAAACTACAAACAATGCCTTACAGTCAGGCGGTGTGTCCAAGAAAAGGGACCTAGGAGCCATAATGGTGGCATAGAGAACCAAATCTCCCATCAAATACAAAACCTACCCAATGCCTACACCCACATATCAGCCTACTCCAAATTACCAAACACCCTCACCCTCTTACCAAGCTCCACCACCCACTTATCAATCACCTCCCATATATCAGCCTACTTCACCCAAATATTCCCAACCAGCATATGTTTACCAAGCCTAGAACACTGAACCGTCCCATTACCAATCCCCTCCTCCATGTGAAAACTTCCCTAGACCTCGACCAAACTTTGATTGAAGGCCCCCAAAATAGTATACAGCTATTGCTGAACCTATCAACCACTTGCATAAAAGACTCAAAACTGCTGGTTATGTCACCCCTATCCCTACTACTCCTGAGAATCCTTCCCAATGGTTTAATCCAAATAAATCCTGTACATACCATTCTGGAATGAAAGGGCACACCATCAATGAATGCCGCTCTCTGAAAGATAAGATCCAGACTTTAATTGATAACAAGATTATTGCGGCCAAGGAACCTGCTTCGAATGTCCGCAATAATCCTCTGCCAGACCACAAGAATGGAGGCGTTCAGATGATTGAAATTGAGGATGATTGGGATCCCAAGGGATCAATCAATTTGATCACAGAAGGTGACGATCCAAAGAAGCCAATAGTCACCCTGAATCCGATCGTAGTCCAGATTCATCCCTCTGGGAACGCCGAGGTAAATATGTCCATGCCACTTGAGTTTAAAGCACTATCCTCTGCAAAGATGCCAGCACCGATTGAGATCAAATTCATGCCGCCAGCAAATGCACCTAAAACCTTCGAAGTTGCAGTTTTACCACCCAAGGTGCATGCTCCATTTGGAGTAAAGATAAACATGCCAATTCTAGTAGAAATGTCAGCCGTACCACCATTCCATAAAAATGCTATACCTTGGGACTACATAGCTGAGGCAAAAAGAAAAGGCAAGGCCATGTTCGGAAAAACTGTTGCAGCACAAGGTATGACGAGAACTGGTAGGGTTTATACCCCGGAACATCTGGCTGAGTCAAGCAAGCAGGCCTCTAGTAGGCCGACCATCACTGAAATCGGGCCCGATGATCTCTGGAGAAAGATACAAGCCAAGGAATACTCCGTCATTGATCAGCTGAACAAAACACCAGTGCAAATTTCTATCCTTGCCTTGCTATAGAATTCCGATGCACATAAGAATGCCCTATTAAGGGTGCTGAGTGAGGCATATGTACCAAGCAACATCACCGGCGGAGAGATGGCTACCATGGTAGAGCAGGTATTGGAAAGTCACAAGATCACTTTTCATGAAAATGAGCTGCCACCAAAAGGGTTGAGTCACAACAAGGCTTTGCACATCACCGTGCAATGCGAAGATTATTTTATCACCAAAATCCTGATTGATGGAGGGTCCAGCCTCAACATATGTCCATTGGTAACACTCAGGGCATTGCGAAAGGGACTGCATGAAATCAAGGATGGGGCCAATAACGTAAAAGCTTTTGACGGTTCCCAAAGGTCCACCATTGGGGAAATTAGCTTGTGTTTGAAAATGGGGCCTACTTGGTTTGATGTTGATTTTCAAGTAATAGATGTGCCGACATCTTACAATCTGTTGTTGGGATGACCATGGATTCATGCTGCTGGGGCCGTAGCATCAACACTAAATCAGACAGTGAAGTTTTAGTGGAATCACTAAGAGGTGATCATTCACGGCGACGGTAGCAATCCCATATACAGTAGCTAGACCATCCCTGCAATAGGAGGCAGAAGAAAGATAGGCGGAGAGACTTATCACCACATCGAGCGAGTCAACGCCGTTGACAAAGACAAATGGTGGGACAACAAAATTGAAAGCATATGGAACTGGAGTGGATACGAACCTTGCAAGGGACTTGGCAAGAACCACCAAGGAATCACTAAGCATATCAAACTAAAGAAACATGGCACCACATTCAGTCTGGGATATGAGTATACCTGGGAGGAATTCAAAAACTGGTCGCCACCATGGCATGATCCTTACTATCCATTGGAACACCCAATACCAGGCCTGGAACAAACTTTCCAACCAGCCGAAGTTATCTATGGGTTGGAAGAAGAGGAAGCACTAGAAGTAGTGAGGAATTTGTTCCTGGAAGACGATGATATGGATTATTGTGTTATTTTTTAGGAGTAGGGGGAGGAAAGCCCTTCCATACATGCTGTAAGCATAGGAGCATGCCTCAATAACTGGATTATCAGAATCGCCAAATCCCGATGAGCCTCGGGGTAGCGAGGCTAAACAAACATCACTATCTTTTACTTTTTTACTAGTTAACTTTCATTTCGCATCTTTAATTTCCGCAATAAGATCTTCAATGTTCAAAACGATTATGCAATTTATCAAGGCATTTTGACTTTTCTTATGAATCAACAGTTACTCTTGTTATTTTCTCTCATTACTTCACTTATACAGCATTACTATTACTTATCTTGATGAACCAATGACTCTAACATGCAATGGGACGACAACAAACATACATAGATTCGGAGGAAGATGACATACCAGAATAGACTGTTAAGGAAGTTGATAATTTTATAAACAGACCAAAGTCCAACCTAGACGAGACTTAAATTGTTAACCTGGGGGATGAAGAGAATGTCAAAGAAACACGAATCAACGTTCACTTATCGTCGTCAGAAAGAAGGAATACGCAAAGTTTCTAAAAGAATATGAGGACATATTCGCCTGGTCATACGATGACATGACTGGTCTAAGTATGTCTATTATGGCACACAAACTACCGACTGATCCGACATGTCCACCGGTAAAACAGAAGCTCAGAAAGTTCAAACCTGATATGAGTTTGAAAATGAAGGAAGAAGTCACCAAGCAGGTCAAAGCTAAAGTTCTCAGGGTAGTTGAGTATCCGACATGGTTAGCTAACATTGTGCCGGTGCCAAAGAAGGACAGGAAGGTTAGAGTCTCTGTGGACTACCAGGATCTCAATCAGGCCAGTCTGAAAGACGATTTCCCCTTACCAAACATACACATCCTGATCAATAATTGCGCCAAACATGAATTGCAATCATTTGTGGATAGTTTTGCCGGTTATCATCAGATCTGGATGGATGAGAAAGATGCTGAGAAAATGGCTTTCATTACGCCGTAGGGAATATATTGGTACAAAATGATGCCGTTTGGGTTAAAGAATGCAAGGGCCACCTACATGAGGGCATGTCTACTATTTTCCATGATATGGTACACAAGGAGATCGAGATGTATGTAGATGATGTTATCATCAAGTCCAAAAAGGCCACTGATCACATGGAAGATTTGAGAAAGTTCTTCAATAGACTATGAAGGTACAACCTGAAACTGAA
Source organism: Nicotiana glauca (assembly GCA_026770625.1). Classification (NCBI taxonomy): domain Eukaryota; kingdom Viridiplantae; phylum Streptophyta; class Magnoliopsida; order Solanales; family Solanaceae; genus Nicotiana; species Nicotiana glauca. The sequence goes on from MU676095.1 coordinate 159,054, forward strand.
CCCCACTAAATATGCATTTGGGGTTCCTGCCGGAAAATTACTTGGGTTTATTATGAGCCATCGAGGAATAGAATTAGATCCATCAAAAGTCAAAGCTATTCAAGAGTTTCCACTGCCAAAGAACAAGAAAGAAGTTATAAGTTTCTTGGGGAGACTCAACTACATCAGCAGGTTCATAGCACAGTCCATGGCCATCTGTGAGCCGATTTTCAAGATGTTAAAAAAGGATGCCGCCACCAAGTAGAGCGATGAATGCCAGAAAGCTTTCGACAGGATCAAGGAATACCTGTCAACACCACCAGTCTTAGTCCCGCCTGAGCCTGGTATACCTTTACTACTCTACATTGTAGTATTAGATAGTGCCTTTGGTTGCATCCTGGGGTAGCATAACGAAATAGGGAGAAAGGAACAGGCCATTTACTATATTGGCAAGAAATTCACTCCGTATGAGGCCAGGTATTCTCTATTGGAGAGCACCTATTGTGCGTTGACTTGGGTAGCCCAGAAGTTGAGACATTACTTTTGTGCCTACACTACATATCTTATATCAAGGAGGGATCCGCTAAAGTATATCTTTCAGAAGCGCATGCCCGCTGGTAAGTTGGCCAAGTGGCAAATCCTATTGAGTAAAATTGACATTGTCTACGTAACTCAGAAAGAAATCAAGGGATAGGCACTAGCAGATCACCTTGCCGAAAACCCAGCAGATGGAGAATACGAACCCCTGGAGACGTATTTTCCCGATGAAGAGGTATCATTCATAGGAGAAGACATTGCAGAATCCTATGATGGCTGGAGAATGTTTTTCGGCGGAGTAGCAAATTTCAAAGAAGTCGACATAGGAGCATTCCTAGTATCAGAAACCGGTCAGCATTATCCGGTGTCTGCCAAACTCAGGTTCCCGTACACCAACAATATGGCCGAGTACGAAGCCTGCATCTTAGGTCTCAAGATGGCTATTGACATGAACATTCAAGAGTTGCTAGTGATCGGAGATTCAGACTTGCTTATACATCAGGTCCGAGAAGAATGGGAAACCAGGAACTCTAATATACTCCTGTATCTGCATCACGTGCATGAGCTGAGAAAGAGATTCACAAAGATAAAATTCCGACATGTTCCCAGAATCCAGAATGTATTTGCTGATGCACTGGCTACCCTATCATCCATGATACAACATCTAGACAAAAACTTCATTGATCCCATTCTAGTAAAGATCCAGGATCCGCTAGCTTATTGTGCCCATGTTGAAGAAGAAGCAGACGGAAAGCCTTGGTTTCATGATATCAGGGAATATTTAGCCAAAAGAGAATACCAATGCTTGCAGGTCCTCTTCTGAAATGTACCATTCGGAGGTTACCCAACAACTTCTTTCATAGTAGAGGAATCCTATACAGAAGGACTCCTGATTTTGGGTTATTATGGTGTGTCGACACAAAGGAAGCATCTAAGCTTGTAGAAGAAATCCATGCTGGAACCTGCGGTCCACATATGAACGGTTTTGTCTTAGCCAAGAACATACTCCGGGCTGGTTACTTTTGGATGACTATGGAAATGGACTGCATCTAGTATGTTTGGAAATGCTACCGCTGTCAGATACACGCAGACATGATAAAGGTACCTCCAAATGAGCTTAATACAACAAGCTTACCATGGCCGTTTGCCGCTTGGGGAATGGATGTTATTGGACCGATCAAGCCGGCCGCTTCCAACGAGCACAGGTTCATCCTAGTAGCAATCGACTATTTTACCAAATGGGTTGAAGCAGCATCTTACAGAGTAGTGTCTAAGAAAGTCGTGGCAGACTTTGTCCGCGACTGTATCGTTTGTCGATTCGGGATTCCAGAATTGATCATTACTGATAATGGATCCAACCACAACAGTGACTTGATGAAAGCTATGTGTGAAACCTTCAAGATCAAACACAAGTATTCCACAGCTTATAGGCCTCAGATGAATAGAGCCGTAGAAGCCGCCAACAAGAACATCAAGAAGATATTAAGGAAAATGATAGAGAAGCATAAGCAATGGAATGAAAAGCTATCATTTTCTCTATTGGGGTATTGCACCACAGTCCGCACATCAACTGGGGCAACCCCCTATATGATGGTTTTTGGTACAAAAGCCGTCATTCCTGCCGAAGTAGAAATCCCTTCCTTAAGAATCATACAAGAAGCTGAGCTCGACGATGCAGAATGAGTGAAGAGTCGCTACGACCAACTATCTCTTATAGATGAAAAGAGACTAAATGCAGTTTGCCACGGTCAGCTTTATCAGAATAGAATGTCCAGAGCCTTCAACAAGAGAGTCAAGCCGAGATAGTTCACACCGGGGCAGCTGGTACTAAAGAAAATTTTTCCGCATCAAGATGAAGCCAATGGGAAATTATCTCCCAACTAGCAAGGTTCATACATGGTTCACCGAGTTCTGACAGGATGAGCCCTTATACTTGCAGAAATGGACGGAGAAGTTTGGCCGAAACAAATCAATTCATATGCTGTCAAGCACTATTATGTGTAATCTTATGCTTTCCTGTATGATGTAATTTGAACTACGTTTGACCCGATTCCCGTTTAAGAAGGGATACGTCGACAACCTTATGGGTTCGGTCAAAATTCAGTAAAATTTTCATTTTCCCCCACAATTGGAAACTGTGGCAGAATTTTGAGGAGGACCCTCAAAATTTTGTAACAAGAGAAGTTGCAATTTCTTGAGCCACGTCACAGTCATCGGTTCATCTAAAAGCTATTTCTTAAATATATATATGTCATATTTTACAAATTTAATGCATGTTTATTATCAAAACCGCTTTGTTCAGCAATGCTACCCCAATGATACATACTGTATCACTAGATCAAAGCTGAACGGGTCGAGCAAAGCCAACAGGGATACGAACTAACCTCCCCTCTACAAAAAACCCACGAATTTTCTTTGGATGCAGATACTTGAATTACAAAAGCATATGACATACTATACGATCACGGGACAAATATTGCTCACAAATACAGCTCTCAAGATTGTTGCACTTACCGGTAATTTGCTATCCACGCACGCCGGTGACATTCCCGATATCACAATGCCCCAAAAATCACAATATCGCAATTTGCTAGCAGCTAAGAAACTCTATTACCATTTGCCACTTTATTTTATTTCTGCATAACATAAGGCTACCATTCTGCCTTCCAAGACTAAACACTGTCTCCATCTGCATTTTTTGCATTGCATAAGGCTACCATTCTGCCTTTTGAGACTAAACACTGTCTCCATCTGCATTTTCTACAGTGCATAAGGCTACCATTCTTCCTTCCGAGACTAAATACTGTCTCCATCTGCATTTTTTGCATTGCATAAGGCTACTATTCTGCCTTCCGAGACTAAACACTATCTCCATCTACATCTGCATGGCTAAAATATCGCCACATTATTTATGCTTGCATGGCTGAAAGATCGCCACCTTATTTACATTCTGCATGGCTGAAATATTGCCGCTTTATTTTACGTTTTGCATGGCTGAAAGATCGCCACTTTATTTACGCATCTCATGGGCTGAAAGATCGCCAAATACTGCATTTCATGGGCTGAAAGATTTCCAAATTATCTGAGGGCATCATTTTTCGAAGGCACCATTTACATAGCCCGAGAACACCATGCCATGGCCTGAGGATCCCTTTAATCTTTTGCATATCATTATTCAAAGGCATCATGGTTCAGAGGCATCATTTTCATAGCCCGAGAGCATCATTTCATGGCCTGCGAATCCTTTATTATCATACGCTTCATGGCCCAGGACGTCATAGTCTAAGGATGTCATCCTAACCGTCCAAAGACAGCATTCATAGTCCGACGGGAACTTGCATCACGTTTAAATTTTCACACAATATATGTTTGCATTGCTTATTTGCAGGTAAATCGGTGAGCAATGACCATCTAGACAGGAGAGATTCTGCTCCAGTTCCCGCGCCCCATCAGACTTTAACCATTCACCCCGTCCTAAATATTGCATCCGTTCTTGAAAGTCTCCAATGGCATACTCCGCCGGCAAATCCTGAACTACATGTGGCCTAATTCCTGTAAAACTAGGGATATGTAGGTAGCTCAGATACCAGAGCACGTCCTAAGTCCTCTTCAAACCGTTTCACCAGGTCAAAATTGGCCATCATATATTTACCTGACAACTCTTTCATCCTTCCCGGGTAAAGATGGATAGCTGTTGATACCCAATTTTTCTCTGTATATTTTTATATGCAAAATACCTTTCAAAATAGCATTTATATGAATATATAAGTATGTACCAATGCATTATTATTTTTCTCAATTTTTTAAAGATTTTTAAATTAATTTTTTGCCCTATTTTTTCAAGAAAACCCCAATAATTATCTCCAAAATTATTATTTTCGATGATTCATTTCTGGAATTATCATATTATGCTAAAATATAGCTAACATAATATTTGCATATTTTTATAAATTTATTTGGTATTTTCTAAGCTAAATTGTATGTAATTACAATACTGGCCTTCTTTAAGATGTAATTGTATTTATAGTTATAAAATTAACTCTAATATTTTTAATTTAATAATTATGTATTATTAATCATTTTAGAGCCTTTAATTTACTTCTAGAAATTATTTACTATTTTTTATAAAATAAATAAGGGAAAATGGCTATTCAAATGATAGCCCATTGGCATTTCAATTTTAGCCGGATTTGAACCTCTAATTAAACCCAAATCCTAAACCCAATTACCCAACCCAATTACCTAATCTACCGACCCATGACCATTTTAAAATGGCCCTATTCCCCATTCAATCTATGTCGTTGATCAAAATTATCAACGGCCACCTTTTAATTTTTCCTTTTTTAATTTCCCCTTACCCCCAAACTCTAGTCATTTTGCATCCCCAGCCACCTTTGAAACCCCCCTTTATCTCAATTCTCTCTCAAAGATTCTCAAACCCTAGCCGTCTCTCTCCACTTCCACCCTAAAACCACCAGAATCCATGGCTTCCACGGCCATTGAAGTCCTATACCGACCTCATATAACTCCTACACGCCTGGTTATTGTGGTTTCAAAGCCTGGCCATGAGGAAGCTTGGCCCAGGCTTTGTTTGATTTGCGTTCTATGGCTGTCTCCAACCTTGCTCCGGCCAGCCATGGTTATTTGAGCCTGATCTTGGCTTCTCTGGCTCAGATCAATGACTTTCCAAGCCTTTCTCATCATTTGGGTTCGTTTAAAACCCTAACCCTTTGAGGTTTTTCCGATTCTTTTAGATCCGTTGCATATTAGTGTTTTCAATAATCTTTAAAACATTTTCTCAAAGTTCTTTCAAAACTTTATCATCAGAGCCTTCATCTTTTTCCGATTTAGGGTTTCGTTAAGTTATCCTTTAAAGTTTCTCTGATCTTTAGCATGTTCTAATATGTTTCTCATGTGTGTCTTTAGTGTGTTTCTTATAAGTTCCTTCTATTGTATTTCTTATGTGTTTCTTCTATTGTATTCCTTATGTGTTTCTTCTACTGTATTTCTTATGTTGTTCTTCTACAATATTTTTATGTTGTTCTTCTACTGGAAGATGTACGTTAAAAGTCTCAGTTTCTTTATGAGATTTCTAAACTCTTTTCGTTAGTACTTTTGCCTTGATTACTTGTCCTTTCATCTCTACACTCGATTGATGGCAAAACCCTAAAATTTGGGGTTTGATTCGAGTATTGAGACTATTCGCTATGTGATTGTCATGTTCTTTATCATTAAACTTTTTTGATTTCAAAACCCTAACGTCTTTGGACCTATTTGAGTTTCTGAAGGTTGTTTCATCTACTGCTCGACTGAGTTTCGATGTCACAACCCATTTTCCATAATAGGTCATAATGGCGCCCGACATCATTGTCAGGCCAGCCAATGCGGAAGTATAAATAAGTTCTCATCATTCAAACTTTACCAAAAACTAAGCATAAAAGATTTTTCAAAGACAAGGCTAAAGCCAAGAGTGATAACACTGTAAAAATATAGTTATACAACCCAAAAATAAATGTCTACTAACGTGTGTGCCAGAACCTGGTGTCACAAGCTTCGGGCAACTAGTAGAATATACACAAAAGAAAAATATATTATCCTACTATCTGAATCAGGATAGACAGAAACAAAAAATACAGAGAAAGACTTCTTCGGTTGCGGATCGGCATGAAGGAGAAGCAGCTCATTGTAGAAGTCTCAAAGGTGCTCACTGATGCGCACCAGAGTAGTGTCCAGATCCACCTGCCTCAAATACTATACATTTAAGAACAGAAGTATTGCATGAGTACATAAACAACATGTATCTAGTAAGTATCCCGCCTAATCTTGAAGAAGTAGAGACGAGAGGTCGACTTGATACTTAATAAGGTCAAGAGATAATGAGAATCATTTAAACAAGCAAGTATAACTCAAGTCGTAAAACTTTCAATTTGAATTAGAAATTCTTCTGTTAACCTTTCATAGAGTATGTCCATTCATATTTAGATATTTAAGCAAGCCTGGATTTTTAGCCGCAAGTAGAAGCTAGATAACTCATACACAAATAACCACCGAGGAACGTACGACCCGATCCAACAAAAAAGTAAATGTGCACTGCCGAGGATCGAACGGCTCGAACCATAGATGCATCTATTACCCCACTCGTCAATCATACGTGCGACATGGTAAAAATATAAATAACAATCACCCTGCTCGCGAATCATCCATGCGACACTGGTACACATAAGAATACATGTTTTTCCAAGTACGAGTCAATTCTCTTTTTAATAATTCCATGATAAATGAAATTGAATCCTTTTAGGATTTTAGTGTCCAACTCGTTAGGGCCTAAGAAATTCAAAAGCTAACAAGATTACAGATATTTCACATATAACATGCTTTAGGATCCTAGACTACCCGGACTGTCATATACTCGCTACGCACATACTCTCGTCACTTGATACGTACGTAGCCCCTGCATATAAGAAATTTGGTAAATTATTATACCTATGGGAACATTTACCTCTTACAAGGTTATAAAGGAGACTCATCTCGCTCCAAAGTGCACTTCCAAGTTACAAGAATGAGCCCAAGTCTTTAATTCGAAGCCGAGCAATTCCAAACTAATCAAACGAAGTAAGAACTAGTAAATAAAGGCTTACAAAATTCGAATTCTAAACATTTAGGCAATTTTTTAAACATTAACACAAGTTTCCTAAATTCTGACCTCGGGCCCACGTGCCCGGATTCCGAGATTTTTCGAAGGAAGTTGTTCTCTATCACCTAAGGATCATAAATATATGATTTCTAGTTCATTACATGGAAAATTACGTGATAAAATCTTATTTTTTTTTATTAAACCCTAGGTCTAGCTCTAATCCCTTGATTTACCTAATATTTAGTGTTAAATCTACCTAATGTTTATGTATTTAAACTAAAAGTGAGTGGGGATTACTTACCTTGCAATGTTATGTTGAACCCTTCTCTTTGGAATCACTAAAATCGCCTAAGTGTTGAGAGAAATGTGAAAGAAATGAGCTTGAGCTCGTATTAAATAAACCCTTCTGTCCCTAGCTATTTTCGCATCTGCGGAAGAATTTCTGCTCTGCAGAAATAGGTCGCTTCTGCGTCTTTTGGAAATTGGGGCTGGACCGCTTTTGCGGTCTGGGGATCGCATAGGCGGAACCGCTTCTGCGGTCCCTGGGCCGCTTCTGCGGTTTCCCCTCGCCTGCCCCTTCTCTGCTTCTGTGATCAAATAACTGCATCTGCGGTCCCGCTTCTACGGTCCAAGAACCGCAGATGTGGTTATGACAGATGCAGCAAGCTTCAGTCATTTTGAAATTTTCTAACTTCACTCGAACCTCGCTCGATTGACGCTCGGGGATCCCGTGCCCTGTCCGAACATACCGACAAGTCTGAAATCATGAGGCGGACTTACTCGAACACTCGAAACATACAAAACAATGGTAAATCGAGGAATCAACCCCAAAACCAAGTGAATGAAATTATTGAACTTCGAGTTCTTAATTCTCCTCCAACGGGTCAAAACGCCCTTAAACTACTCGGATTGACACCAAATTTTACAAGTAAGTCTTAACTGATATTTCAGACTTATACCAAGTTTCGGAATCTATATCCGAACCCGATACCTAGGAAAACAATGATTTATTAGTTTATTTAAATCTTTGAAACTTTAACTTAACAATTTCACATAAAAATTCATTACTCGCGCTAGGGACCTCTGACTTTGATTCCGGGCATACGCCCAAATCCCATATTTTCCCTTGGACCCTCAGAAATTGTCAAATCATGATTCCGGGTCCGTTTCCCCAAAATGTTGACCGAAGTCAAACTTGGCTTTTTTTTAAAGAAACTTAAAGAAGCAACCAGACCTATTCTTGCCCAAAACTCTTCTAACTTCCGAACCACCCGTCCCCACAAGTCATAAATTAGCTAAAGCAAGTGTGAGAAGTTTTATTAAGGAAACGGGGTTCAAAAATGCAAAATGACCAGTCGGGTCGTTACATTCTCCACCTCTTAAACAAACGTTCATCCTCGAACGGATATAGAGAAGTACCTGGACTGCTGATTAAGTGGGGATATCGGCTCTGCATGTCCTCCTCGGACTCCCAGGTCGCCTCCTCGACCGGTTGGCCCCTCCACTGGACTCTTACCGCAGAAATCCTCTTGGACCTCAACTGGCCATCCTACCTATCAACAATGGCAACTGGCTCCTCCTCATAGCCCAAGCTCTCATCTAACTGAATGGTACTGAAATCCAAAACATGTGAATAGTCGGCATGATACTTCCGAAGCATCAGATACATGGAAGACTGGATGAACTCCTGATAAATTGGGAGGTAAAGAAAGCTCATAGGCAACCTCTCCAACTCGCCTCAATACCTCAAAGGGGCGAATAAACCTTGGGCTTAGCTTGCCCTTCTTACCAAATCTCATAATGCCCTTCATTGGCGAGACTTTAAAGAGAACCTTCTCGCCAATCGTGAATGATATATCACGTGCCTTCTGATCTGCGTAACTCTTCTGCCTGGACTGAGCTGTGCGGAGCCTCTCCTGAATCAACTTTACTTTATCCAAGGCATCCTGTACCAAATCTTTGCCAAGTAACTTAGCCTCACCGGGCTCAAACCACCCAATAGGAGAACGACAACGCCGACCATACAATGCCTCATACGGGGCCATCTCTATGCTGGACTGATAGCTATTATTGTACGCAAACTCCGCCAAGGGCAAGAACTGATCCTACTGTCCTCCAAAGTCGATCACACACGCTCTAAGCATATCCTCTAAAATCTGAACTATCTGCTCCGAATGCCCGTCGGTCTGAGGATGGAATGCCGTACTGAGCTCTACGCGGGTCCCCAACTCACTCCGAATAGCTCTCCAGAAATCGAAAGTGAACTGAGGGCCTCTGTCCGATATGATGGAAACCGGCACACCGTGCAACCTGACTATCTCCCAAATGTAAACTGAGCATATCTCTCCGCACTGAATCAACCTTCCGCTGAGTCCGCGGCAACCCAACCACAAAATCTATGGTAATGCGCTCCCACTTCCATTCCGGAATGGGCATCTGCTGAAGTAGTCCACCTGGCCTCTGGTGCTCATATTTGACCTGCTGGTAATTCAAACATCTAGCAACATACCCCACTATGTCCTTCTTTATCCTATACCACCAGTAGTGCTGTCTCAAGTCATGATACATCTTCGTGGCACCCGGATGGATGGAATACCTCGAACTGTGGGCCTCCTATAGAATCCTATCTATCAAGCCATCAACATTATGAACACATACACAGCCCTGAATCTGTAACACACCATCCTCTCCAATATAAATCTCCTTGGCACCTCCCTGAAGTACCGTCTCTCTGAGAACCGCCAAATGTGGATCATCGAACTGTCGGGATTTAATCTGCCCTAATAACGAAGACTGAGCAACCACACATGCTAGGACCCGACTGGGCTTCAAAACACCAATCTCACAAGTCTGTTAGCGAAAGACTGAATGTCCAAAGCTAATGGTCTCATCTTAGGATGAATGAATGCAAAGCTACCCATACTCTCCGCCTTTCTGCTCAAGGCATCCGCGACCACATTCGCCTTACCTGGATGATAAAGAATGGTGATGTCATAATCCTTTAGTAACTCAAGCCACCTGTGCTGCCTCAGATTAAGGTCTCTCTGCTTGAACAAATGCTGTAAGCTGTGATGGTCTGTATAAACCTCACATGACACTCCATACAAATAATGCCTCCATATCTTAAGAGCATGAACAATCGTCGCCAACTCCAAATCATGCACAGGGTAATTCTTCTCATGAATCTTCAGCTGACGTGAAGTATATGCAATAACTCGCCCCTCCTGCATCAATACAACGCGAGAAGCATCGCAATACACTGTATACATCCCTAAACCGAAAGGCAATACAAGAACTGGTGCCGTACTCAAAGCCGTCTTGAGCTTCTAGAAGCTCTCCTTACAATCATCGGACCAACAGAATGGAGCACCCTTTTGGGTCAATCTGGTCAGAGGTGATGCAATAGAAGAAAACCCCTACACAAATTACCGGTAATAACCTGCTAACCCCAAGAAACTCCTGATCTCGGTCACTGAAATAGGACGCGTCCAACTCTGAACTGCCTCAATCTTCTTGGGATCCACCTTAATAACTTCTCCTGACATTACATGCCCCAAGAATGCTACTGACTCCAGCCAGAACTCACACTTCGAGAACTTAGCATAAAGCTGCTGCTCTCGCAAGGTCTGAAGCACTACTTCCAAATGCTGCTCGTGCTCCCCCAGGCTACGTGAGTATATCAAGATGTCATCAATGAAGACGATGACAAAAGAATCACTATAAGGCTTGAACACCCTGTTCATCAAATCCATAAATGCTGCTGGAGCATTAGTCAAGCCAAAATACATCACCAGAAACTCATAGTGACCATACCTAGTCCTGAATGTAGTTTTCGGAACATCTGAATCCTGAATCTTCAGCTGATGATTCCCTGACCTCAAGTCGATCTTAGAGACCACCCTAGCACCCTGTAGTTGTTCAAACAAATCATTAATATGAGGCAATGGATACTTGTTCTTGATGGTGACTTTGTTTAGCTGGCGGTAACCGATGCACATCCGCACAGTCCCATCATTCTTCTTCACGAATAGCACTGGTGCACCCCAAGGCAATACACTGGGCCTAACAAACCTCTTTGCTAACAACTCCTCCAACTGCTCCTTTAGCTCCTTAGGAGCTATATGATACAGAGGGATAGATATAGGCTGAGTGCCTGGATCCAAATCAATATAAAAATCAATATCACGATCCGGAGGCATGCCAGGAAGATCAGAAGGAAAAACATCGACGAACTCTCGGACTACTGGCACTGACTCAATCGTCGGAGACTCTGCAGTGGTGTCTCGCACATAAGCTAGATAATCCAAACACCCCTTCTCTACCATGTGCTGAGCCCTCAGGAAAAAAATAACCCTGCTAGGCGCATCAATTGCGGAACCCTTCCACTCCAATCTCGGCAACCCTGCCATCGCTAATGAAACAGTCTTGGCATGGCAATCTAGAACGGCGTGATATAGAGATAACCAATCTATGCCCAGGATAACCTCAAAATCGATCATATCGAGCAACAGAATATCTGCTCTAGTCTCAAACCCATAGAAAGTAACTACATAAGACCGGTAAACCTGGTCTACAACCACAAAATCACCCACAGGAGTGGACATATAAATATAAACAAAGGCTCAGGAGAAGTGACCAGGAATCGAGCAAATAGAGATGACACATATGAATAAGTAGACCCTAGATCAAACAATACTGAAGCACCTCTACTGCTGGCGGAAATAATACTTGTGATGACGGCATTTGAGGCCAATGCATCTGGCCTAGCTGGAAGAGCATAGAACCTAGCCGGAGCACCGACGGTCTAGCCTCCACCTGACGGAGTAGTAGCTGGCTTACCTCTCCCTATCTGGCATCCATCACGGGGACGGCCTCTACCAGTCTACCCTCCACCTCTAGATGGCTGGGAAGCTGGTGCTGGAACTATGGACTGCTGACCCTGCTGCACCGCCTTGCCTCGAAGTCTGGGAAAAGTCCTCTTCATATGACCTGGATCTCCACACTCATAACATGCTCTCGGTACCATAGCCTGATGCCCTGAAGTCTGAGCATGCTGACCTGAATACCCACTAAAAGACCCCTAGATGGCCGGTGGGTGATACGAACTCTCTGGTATGGCGCTGGAGTGACCATTGGAAGAATTCTGATAACCAGAATACCCGCTGGAAGGACCCTGAATGGCTGGTGGGTGGTAAGAACTGTCCGTCATCGCACTGAAATAAGGCCTTACTGGAGCACCTCGGGGAAGGGGTGGTGGTGCTGAGTATGGGGGCCTGCTGGGATGACCCCTCCCGAACTGACCTTTACCCCTAGCTGGGGCACATCTGAACTCTCTGGAGAATCTGGCCCTCTTGTCCTACTGTATCTTCTTTCTATCTCTCATACGGTAGCCCTCAATCCTGTGGGTGATCTCAATCACTAGCTGGTACCTTGTGCCCATCTCTACCTCTTGGGCCATACCTGATCGGATAGTGGGGTGTAATCCCGCAACAAACCTCCGCACACTCTCTGTCTTTATGGGAAGTATCATGAGTGCATGGCGGGACAGCTCTGAGAACCTCACCTCATAATTGGTCACTGACATCTGACCCTGCTTTAGATGCTCAAACTGATGATGCAGCTCTTCCCTCTCACAGGGTGGAATATACCGATCAAGGAATAACTGAGTGAACTGACCCCAGGTGAGGGGAGGAGAATCTGCTAGCCTACTATGTGCATAGGACTACCACCATCTACGGGCCCTGCCCTCAAGTTGAAAAGTAGTGAAGTCGACTCCATGTGACTCCAATATCCTCATGTTGTGCAGTCTGTCCCTGCACCTATCAATAAAGTCCTGGGCATCCTCATGACGTTCACCCCTGAAGACTGGAGGGTGAAGTCTAGTCCATCTATCTAGTAACTTCTGTGGATCGAACTCCACGGCTGGCCTAGGCTGGGGTGCCACTGCAACAACTGGCTGAACCCCCTGCAGGTGGTGCACCCGGAGTCTGATATACCACAGCTGCATGACCTGGAGCCTGGTAAGTAGGGGTCAGTGCTCCCCCTCCTTCCTGCGAAGCAGCTGGGTCTGCTGGAAATAAACCAGCCGGAGTCATAGTGTCCATGAACCAAAGCATACGGCCCATGACCTTCTGAAATCCCGGTGCAATCATGAAATCTGCCAGAGTAGGCACAGCTGCGGGCGCCTTGCACTGCTCCTCAATAGTGGGATCCCTCGTAGGGTCTACCGGTGGTGCAACTAGAATAGCTCTGGGATGCCCTCATCCCCTACCACGGGTCGGTGCCCTCCCCCGGCCTCTACTTCGGCCTCTAGCAACGGGGGGAGCAGCTCTTCCTAGGTTCGGAACATCGATGGTACGAGTCCTCACCATCTGAGAGAGAATAGAAGAGGAAATTTAGTACACTGACCACTGCACGATGGAAAATGAATAAAGAGTAGTCTTTCCAAACACCCTATAGCCTCTCAAAGATAAATACAGACGTCTCCGTACCGATCTACAAGACTCTATTAGGTTTGCCCGTAACTTGTGAGACCTACGTGAACCTAGTGCTCTGATACCATGTTATCATGAACCATTTTCCATAATAGGTCATGATGGCGCCCGACACTGTTGTCAGGCCAGCCAATGCGAAAGTATAAATAAGTTCTCATCATTCAACCTTTACCAAAAACTAAGGATAAAAGATTTTTCAAAGACAAGGCTAAAGCAAAGAGTGATAACACTGTAAAAATATAGTTATACAACCCAAAAATGAATGTCTACTAACGTGTGTGCCAGAACCTGATGTCACAAGCTACGAGCAACTAGTAGAATATACACAAAAGAATAATATACTATCCTACTATCTCAATCTGGATAGACAGAAACAAAAATATAGAGAAAGACTTCTTCGGCTGCGGATCAACATGAAGGATAAGCAGCTCACCGTAGAAGTCTCAAGGGTGCTCACTGATGCGCAACAGAGTAGTGTCCAGATCCACCTACCTCAAATCCTGTACATTTAAGTACAGAAGTGTAGCATGAGTACATAAACAACATGTACCCAGTAAGTATCCCGCCTAATCTCAAAGAAGTAGAGACGAGAGGTCAACTTGATACTTACTAAGGTCAAGAGATAATGAGAATCATTTAAACAAGCAAGTATAACTCAAGTTGTAAAACTTCCAAATTTGAATTAGAAATTCTTCTATTAACCTTTCATAGAGTATGTCCATTCATATTTAGATATTTAAGCAAGCCTGGAATTTTAGCCGCAAGTAGAAGCTAGATAACTCATACACAAATAACCACCAAGGAAAGTACGGCCCGATCCAACAAAAAAGTAAATGTGCACTGCCGAGGGTCGAACAGCTCGAACCATAGATGCATCTATTACCCCACTCGTGAATCATAAATGTGACGTGGTAAAAATATAAATAACAATCACCCTACTTGCGAATCATCCATGCGATACTGGTACACATAAGAATACATATTTTTCCAAGTACGAGTCAATTCTCTTTTTAATAATTCCATGATAAATGAAATTGAATCCTTTTAGGATTTTAGTGTCCAGATAGGGCCTAAGCAATTCAACAGCTAACAAGATTATAGATATTTCACATATAACATGCTTTAGGATCCTAGACTACTTGGATTGTCATATAGTCGCTACGCATGGACTCTCGTCACTTGATACGTACGTAGCCCCCGCATATAAGCAATTTGGTTATTTATTATACCTATGGGAACATTTTCCTCTTACAAGGTTAGAAAGGAGACTCACCTCGCTCCAAAGTGCACTTCCAAGTTCCAAGAACGAGCCTAAGTCTTTAATTCGAAGCCGAGAAATCCCAAACTAATCAAACGAAGTAAGAACTAGTAAATAAAGGCTTACAAAAATCGAATTCTAACCATTTAGGCAATTTTCTAACCATTAACACAAGTTTCCTAAATTCCGACCCCGGGCCCACGTGCCCGAATTTCGAGATTTTTCAAAGGAAGTTGTTCTCTATCGCCTAAGGATCACAAATATATGATTTCTAGTTCATTACATGGCAAATTACGTGATAAAATCTTAGTTTTTTTTTATTAAACCCTAGGTCTAGCTCTAATCCCTTGATTTTACCTAATTTTTAGTGTTAAATCTACCTAATGTTTATGTATTTTAACTAAAATTGAGTGGGGATTACTTACCTTGCAATGTTATGTTGAACTCTCCTCTTTGGAATCACCAAAATCGCCTAAGTGTTGAGAGAAATGTGAAAGAAATGAGCTTGAGCTCGTATTAAATGAACCCTTCTGTCCCCAGCTATTTTCGCATAACTGGAAGTATTTCCATTTCTGCGGAATCCGCTTCTGCCGAAATTGGCCGCTTCTGCGTCTTTTGGAAATTGGGGTTGGACCGCTTCTGCGGTCTGGGGGCCGTATAGGCGGAACCACTTTTGCGGTCCCTGGGTCGCTTCTGCGGATTCCCCTGGCCTGCGCCTTCTCCGCTTCTACAATCAAATGACCGCATCTGCGGTCCCACTTCTGCGGTCCAAGAACCGCAAATGGGGTTATGACAGAAACAACAAGCTTCAGTCATTTTCAAATTGTCGACCTTCACTCGAACCTCGCTCGATTGACGCTCGGGGCTCCCGTGCGCCGTCTAAATATACGGACAAGTCTAAAATCACGAGGCGGACTTACTCGAGCCCTCGAAACACTCAGAACAACGCTAAATCGAGGAATTAACCCCAAAATCAAATGAATCAAATTATTGAACTTCGAGTTATTAATTCTCCTCCAACGGGTCAAAACGCCCTTAAACTACTCGGATTAACACCAAATTTTACGAATAAGTCTTAACTTATATTTTGGACTTGTACCAAGTTTCGGAATTGAAATCCGAACCCGATACCTAGGAAAACAATAATTTCTTATTTTATTTAAATCTTTGAAACTTTAACTTAACAATTTCACATAAAAATTCATTACTTGGGGTAGGGACCTCGAAATTTGATTCCGGGCATACGCCTAGGTCCCATATTTTCCCATGGACCCTCAAAAATTATCAAATCACGATTCCGGGCCCGTTACCCTATAATATTAACCGAAGTCAAACTTGGCTATTTTTTTTTTAAGAAACTTAAAGAAGCAACTAGACTTATTCTTGCCCAAAACTCTTCTAACTTCCGAACCACCCATCCCCGCAAGTCATAAATTAGCTAAAGCAAGTGCGGGAAGTTTTATTTAAGGGAACGAGGTTCAAAAATACAAAACGACCAGTCGGGTCGTTACATTCTAAATCTTTGTTTCAACCTTTGTTTCTTTGTATGATTTTGATTCATGAACTCTTCTAAGGTCTTACCACTGGACCCTCTGCATGCTATTTGATACTCTTCCTCTTCTTTGTCACTAAGATGACTACCATGTTCCTGTAGTTCCCTACTTACTGATTTTTGTGATTGCATGTCACTTTTTCTTTGTCCTAAATTCAGCCTCGCATGCCTAATACTTGTGTACTCCTTATATATGCTTAGCTTCCCCTCTAAAATGACTTTCAATTTTTTGACTGATTTCAAACCTCCTTTGTGTAAGTCTGATTGATTCTTTCCTTGATTGGCTAATTTCCCTGTTACTTGGTTTGATTGAAAACTTTCCTTAGCCTTTCTGACTTGGTTTACTCATGAACCAGTAATTTCGAATTTCTGTCTCCTTGATTTGTTATGTACTGATTGATTTTATTGGGTATCTTACCTTATTTGTTTAACCGTGTATTTAAAAGATTCCTTTCTTAATTAAACTCCTATGTATTTACCCCTAATTGCCTACTTTTCACAAAATGCTTACTGAATCTCTTTCCTTAAATGATTTTTTTCATTACCATTTAAGTTTGAATTCCTTAATTAAAGAAAGTTCTTCTACTGATTGATTTTAATTGGTATATATTTATTTCTTGCCTTATTTTCTGCCTGTTTCACACTATAAATACCTGCTCTTTTATTAACACAACACACGAACACTCTTAGTTTTCTGAACTCACACTCACATTTAAAAGCATTCTCTTTTGTTACTTGTGTTGTGGCACGTTTTTCAAGTACTGCTACTGCAGTATTTTGCTTCTTTGAAACTGGTATGTCCTGATTAAGGTTTTCAGCAATCACAACAATGTGTTTATTTACTACCTTTGCCTGCATGTCTGCCTACTGCTTATGTATAGTTTACTGCTTACTTTAGCAGGCTGTAATTTCCTTCTACCTATTCTAAATCTATTATAATCCCAAAACCCCATCCCTTATGTGTCTATGCTATGGTTTGAAGCATGGCAGTACTGCAATTATTGTCCATGAATCAAACTTGATTCCCTAGGATCCTAGCCTCTAATATTATGTGTTTTGGAAAACTTATAGGCATGCCAGCATCCTCCATTGTTGGGCATGCCTAAAGCTTGCCCTAGCCTAAGCAATAGGCTCTTTGCAATTCCCATATTCCCCTGAATCCCTTTGTGTACATGTTTGTAGTTGTTTCTCTCACCTTTATTCCTTAGAATTATGTTCTTCACTTGCACTCTCACTTAGACTTTAAGTTCTGCCCCCCCCCCCTCTTGTGAGCCTTGCCTTGGGACCCTTTGAGCTCTCTCTGAACTCGGACATTTGAGGGCTAGCCCTTCCGTATTGCATTTGTCCCTAATATGGTGATTCAATTTGAGTGTGAGCATTGCCCGGAGTCCCATTGAGGCTCTTAGGGAACTTTGACACACTCAGATTGGAGAAAGGCTTTGGATCAGTGGTCTTTGAGTTGGTCTATCTCATATTTCAGACAGGAAGTCTGAATCAGGCTTTCCTTTGGTTGTACTTTTTTTTTTTACTTTTTTTTATGTAATTTTTATTCATTCTGGTTTGTAATAAGTTGTAATAAATGCTTGGGGCTGGCTAGTGAAAAAGGGTGGGTAACTATGCATGCAAAGGGTAGAAATCATTCCTATAGGTCCATTACAATTCTGCATATTCAAAAACATGTAGAAATCATGTCTATAGGTCTATTACAATTTTACATATTCAGATACATATAGAGATCATGTCTATAGGTCTATTATAATTTTGCATATTTCAAATACATATAGAGATCATGATTATAGGAATACTATATTCCTGCATATCCAACTTCATATAGAAACCATGTCTATATGTATCTTGAATTCTGCATATTCAAATAGAAATCATGCCTATAGGCCTATTCTGAATTCTGCATATCCAACTTCGTATAGAAATTATGCCTATAGGATTGTTCACTTCTGCATATTCTATTACATCTAGATACCAACTTTGTGGGTCGTAAACAAATTATGCATCTAGATACCATGTTTATAGGTTTAAAACAAGCCTTATACATTTAGATACTATATCTATAAGGCTTCTGCATTTTTTACACCATGTCTAGAAAGTTTAAAATCAGCAATGCATAGAAAGCATGCATATAGGAATTTCTAATTGAATCTGATTCGCCTTACTCAATGTTAGATATAAAACCAGTAATAATGGATACTGTCAGTTGCAAAACTTATAATTAATTCGTTAAATCCTGCCTCTCTTCTAATAATCTGATTCCCTCACTTAGCAAGTTTAACAAGTATGCATTCAAACAATTTATTTCAAGCCTTACTATTTTCCGAATTCAGTAGATATCATGCCTATAGGACCCCGTCTTAACACTTAGGCAAGCCATAGGGTAAAAACTAAACTGAATCTGTTCTATTAATTACAACTAGCAGGCAGGCCTGATTCAGGCTTCTTATCTGAATTATATAATAAATCAGTCTGGCTCAACCTTTAAGCTCTCTCATCTTTAGTATTTAATCAGACCTTAACCAGTATGTGAAAGTCATGCTAATTATGTGCTTTTCTATTCAAGGAGGTGTAATTGAGCCTCTGTTTATTTATATGCTTCCCCCTAAATGTGCAATATGTGTTTTGTCGCCTTATATTTTTACCTTTTGAAACCCTATATATAGCCCAATATCCCTCACCTTTAGGATTAGTTGTCCTAAGTGCCTCCGAGACTGATAGGATTGGGATGGGTAATAGCATGCAATAAGTAATCGAGATCATTCCGCACTTTAATACCTTGATGGGGTGGGAATGGTAGATATGGATGTGATGAACACGTGATAATGTCACGTATAGCCCCTCATTGAGGAGTGATTACCGGACATTGTGTGGGGTGATCCATATTTTTAATAAACATAGGACCCCCTCCCTTTATTTCTTTACTTCTTTTAGCAATTTCAGCTCTTTCTTTTAAAAATCAGCTTTTCTAATTATTCTTTCCAACTTTGTTTATTTGTAAACCATTATGTGAAAATCCCCTCTTATTTGAAGCTTTATTTATCTACATGTTATTTGCACATATATTCACAATAATTATCTAGCCGAAAACCGCACTAGTGGATTCTGAGGGGTGCCTAACACCTTCCCCTTAGAATAATTTTAAGCCCTTACCGTATCTCTGGTTGCTCAAATCAAAACCCCTTGGGTGTCCTAATGCACCCTAATCATTAGGTGGCGACTCTTCAAAAAATGCAAACCCAGTTCCCAAAAGGAATGAGTTGTCCTCCCAAATGTCATTAACCCGATTTTGCAAGAAAAAGGGGGCACGACATCTGAGAGGTAAAGTATCCTGACTATCTAGCTAACGTAGTAGTTCTTCCAAAGAAGAATAATTAGTTTCACATGTGCATAGACCATAAGGATTTAAATAAGTTGTGCCAGAAAGACTCATTCCCATTGCCAAATATTGATCAAATGATTGATGTGACCGCCAGGCACGAGTTAATGAGTTTTCTCAATGCTAACTCCGGGTACAACCAAATCAAGATAAACCCAGAGGATCAGGAAAAAACTTTGTTCATAATGAACTTTGCCACATATTGTTACAATGTGATGCCTTTCGAGCTAAAGAACGCAGGAGCCACTTATCAACGGCTCGTAAAAAAATGTTTGAGAAACAAATAGGGAAAACTAGGGAAGGTTACATAGATGATATGTTGGTTAAGTATTTGAACATAGGTGACCATCTAAAACACCTACAATAGACCTTTAACATCTTAAGGAAATACAACATGAAGCTTAACCTCGATAAGTGTGTTCATGGTCAGCTCCGGTAAGTTCCTGGGTTTCCTCGTTATGCACAGGGGGATCGAGTTTAACCCCAATAATATTAAATCCATCGAAGACATCCCAAAGCAGCTATCAAGCGTAAAAGAGGCTCAAAGGGTAACAGTGAGACTAGCCGCCTTGAGCAGATTCATTTCTCGATCTTCAAAAAAATGCCATCATTTCTTCGCACTTCTCAAAAAGAAGATTAACTTTGAATGGACACCAAAATGTCTGCAGGCTTTGAAGGATCTAAGAAGATATTTGTCAAGTCCTCTATTACTGTCAAAAATTGGAGGAAGGCGAACAACTACTAATCTACTTAGTGGTGTAGGAGGTAGCTGTAAGTGTTGTTTTACTCCGCGAGGA
The DNA here is from genome assembly GCA_026770625.1 of Nicotiana glauca. Taxonomy (NCBI): domain Eukaryota; kingdom Viridiplantae; phylum Streptophyta; class Magnoliopsida; order Solanales; family Solanaceae; genus Nicotiana; species Nicotiana glauca. The sequence goes on from MU676095.1 coordinate 179,690, forward strand.
TGAAGATGCACAATCTCTTATTTATTATGTAAGTAAAATTTGACGGAAGCAGAAACTCACTACCCACATCTGAAAAAATTAGCCTTAGCCCTCGTAGTCACCACTCGAAAGCTAAGGCCTTATTTCCAAAGCTGCGGTGACCACATTTCTCCTACGTAATATTCTTCATCAAACTAAACTCTTAGGTAGGCTGACCAAGTAGGCTGTCAAAATGAACAAATTTGACATAAAATATAAACACATAACTGCAATAATCACAAGATTTGGCCGACATTATGGCCATTTTGAGTCTAGAACTTTTACCTTTGCTACCAAAGAAGCAATAATGGTTTCAGAATCGACATTAGGAGTTTGAACCTTGTTCACGTACAGAGCTTCCAATATGAAAGGGTTCAGGCTCGGCTTAATGTTAACCATAACCTCGGGAGAAACCCTAAGGCAGGCGAAAAGATTTGTTCCTCTGACTAACAATGAAGCGGAGTATGAAGCTTTGAGTGCAGGGCTTGAATTGGCCCGACGACTGGACTCCAAGGCCATAGAAATCAAATGCGACTCTCAATTGGTAGTAAATTACGTATACACGATCTTTGAAGCCAAAGAGGAACACATGTAACAATACGTAACAAAAGTCCATGCTCTGCTCACTCGGTTCCAAGAATGGTCAATTACACATATCTCGAGGAAAGAGAATGCAAAAGTAGATGCACTAGCGAACCTTAGATTGTCCACAGAGATGAAGAGATCGGACTCTTGTACGGTAGTACAACTTATGTATTCATATTGGACATGTATAGCTATTACGATGCAAACACGACCAATTTTGTCTTGGACTGGAGAAACAAGATTATTTAATATCTTGAGCACGGAAAATTTCCTAAAGATCTGAAGGCATCTCAGGCAATGCGCACTAAAGCAACTCGATACAACTTCAAGGGGAGTCAATTGTACAAAAGATCTTTCCAAGGCCTATTGGCCTTATGTTTGGGAGCCTCCGAAGCTAATTATGTTATATGAGAATTCCATGAAGAGATTTGCAGAAATCACTCAGTCGAGAATTCTTTACTATCAAAATCAATTAAGGTAGGATACTATTGGCCCCGAATGGAACAAGAGGCCAAACTTCATGTTAAAAAATGTGATAAATGTCAATGCTATATCAAGTAACATAGCCATTGCACTCAGTTTTGTCACCATAGCCGTTCATGAAGTGGGGAATAAATCCTATCGGACCACTGCCCCCGGCCCCCGATAAGGTAAGATCTCTTTTGATTTTAATTGAATATTTTTCTAAGTGTGTTGAAACAAGTCCTTATCAGAAGATCGGTGAACATGAAGTGGTAGTTTCTTGTGAGAGAATATAATTTGCATATTTAGGATGCCAAAAAAGATAGCCTGCGACAACGAGCCGCAATGTATAGGCGCAAAGGTCACAAAGTTCCTTGAAGACTTGAAAATCAAATGGATCACTTTATCACACTTTAATCCGAGTGCAAATGGTCACGAAGAATCAACAAACAAGGTGATTCTACAAAATCTCAAAAAGAGATTGGAAGCAACTAAAGGTAAATGGCCCGAAGAGCTGACAGATGTACTATAGGCGTACCGAACAATGGCCAAATCGATCATGGGGGAAAATCCTTTCTCTATTGTTTACGGGGCAGAAGTCCTGATCTCGGTGGAAGTAGGAGAGCCCACCCTGAGATATTTTTAGGCAAACAATGAAGCAATGTTAGTCAATTTGGAGTTACTCGATGAATGCATGGACTTGGTGCATATAAGGATAGACGCCCAAAAGCAGATAATAGAGAGATATTACAATCAAAGTGCCAACCTCTGTTATTTCAAAATAGGAGACTTGGTTTTATGAAAAGTAACTCAGAACACTCAGGAGTTCAAAGTGGGGAAGCTAGGTCCAACATGGGAAGGACTTTACCGAGTTTCAGCTGTCACCGGGAAAGGGCCATATGAGTTTGAAATCAAGATGGAGAAAAGTTTCCAAGCAACTAGAATGTGGCATACCACACCAGATACTATTGCTGATGAGTCTCGCCTGTACTAAAAGTATATGCTTCATTTTTTTTTCCTTCATCTAGTTTTTGTCCCAATTGGATTTTTCTATAAGGTTTTAACGAGACTGCAACAGAAAGCATACTACAAAGGAAGATTCAGCAGCAACAATAACACATTTAAATGACAAGGCACACAAGCAAAGAACCACTACGGAGTACCTAGATAGTCTTTTGCTCGATAGGAAAGTTCCTACCGGGAAGTAAAGTTTGTTGTTGAACAAAGATTACCCGACCGTTCAAGTGCAAGTCACTGGGGGATAGTTAGATAATATTTGGCATGATAGCATAAATTCCTAAGGGAAGTAAAGTTTGTTTTCGGGCTGAAGGTTATCTAACAATTCACTAGTGGAATCCTCGAAGGTGTAACACTTCCAATGTTCAAATTTGCATTCCTCGGATTCAAATACTAGGGGGATGATATGTTGATCTGGAAACAATGACTGCTACATCGACAAGAATATGATACCGGGGAACATAGTTTTATCATCGGGACTGGAGACTGCGCGGCCAGCACCGTAGAAACAAGTTGTACAAGTTAGCCACAAGAAATAGTAATTTATTTTTTGCACAACGAATGCTTATGTACTTTTGAAAATGGAAAGAATAAAGTAATGTCCTTTATTTTTACCTCGTTATTGTCTAAATGATAAATTGATTTTATCATTTGAAAGTTTAATGCTAGTATCATAATAAACAGGAGACGTCCTCTTCAAGAGCACCATAAACATAACAAGTCCCTCTATTATAAAACTCTCATGTTAAATGGTTGATTTCGGAAGATCTCATGCCCATAATCCAAATTCTCTCGGGGAAAAATGCACCTCAACCTTGCACAATTTGATGCAAAGACTAAAACTTGCTCAAATACTTAAACGAAAAGTACGCAAAGAGTTGCGAGAATACTTAAACAAAAAGTATGCAAAAAGAAAAATTTGCACAACACTTAAAACGAAAATATACTTCAACTCACAGCAAACATGCCAAGTAGAACAAATGCAAAAGTATTGAAAAGAAAAGAAAGTAAAAATTAAGGGACTGCATCTCCGTAACCCAGAGGAAGAGAAGCATCTGTAACCCCAAGAGAAGTGGGTAGATCCGCCATCGGATCAATATTTTGGCCTTTATCATTTTGGCCTTCAGCATCATCACCTTTTTCTTCTTCTTCAATTCCCGAGAACTCAGAACCGGGACATGAAGAGTCGGTAGCATCAGGACAAACCGGAAGATCCTTTTTGGCAGTTGAGTCCAGCTCACAGGCCTTAGCGATTTCAGTATCAAAGTCAATGACACCCGCTTTGGCCTCCTCCAAGGTTTTTCTCCTCATTCTATACATAGCATATGTATTTTCAATAATGAATGAAGCCATTCGGTGCTGGAGTTCTTCTTTAAATTGATCGAACTCAGCAGAAAAGTTATCCTGCTCGGATCTGGTTGACCGAAGGCTAACATCAGGCTCGCGAATAGTGGAGCAAAAAAATATATTATGCTTGATTCCTCTTATGCTTCTCCTCTAACCAGGCATACTTCGCCTCGACATTAGTAATCTCTTCAGTTTTGGAGTTAAGGTTGCCTCCAAATTATTCAATATTTATGTAGTGGTAGCCTCGCGATCAGATGTAGAAAGAATGACATTATAGACCTCAACCCATTTGTGTTTAGTTTCTTCAAATTGTGCCCCAAAAGGACTGGATAAGAGTCACTACCTCTTGCTCGCTTTGCTGCAACCGAGCCTCCAACTCAACAACCTCAACAACTCATACTTCCAGTTCTAAGAGGCGAGTAGCAGTTTGGTCTAACACGACCAAAAGTCGATCCCACTCGGAGGTAAGTTCCTCCTTATCATGAATTAGATTTTGAAGGCCCTCAAAATCAAGGAAATTGGCTTGCAAACCAAAATACAAATTCAAAACCATTCCATAACATAGATAGAAGAAACGATAGAGGAACTAAAGGCTATACCACTGCCGTGTTGTGCATGGCATTGTTTAACAAACACTCTTCTGAGAGAGTTTGTATCTTATCCCTATCTTTTTCTGAAGCCAATGGCTTCAGATAGTTAGCAAGCTCATCCGACCAGGATAACATATGACACATAGTAGAGACCTAGAGGGTGATAGTCCTCCTCCTTTAGGGATCTTCGAAGGGGAAAACATAATTTTTGCCCAAATTCCCATGAACTAGGGATTGGGGAAGAGGGACATCCTCCTCTCGGGCAACTGAGACAGACGGAGATGATGTTTGCTAGTGGCGAAGGCAGAGCTGGAGAAGAAGGAGATGAAGCAGATGGCATTGTAGGATGAGAAGCAGCTGCGGCTAATGCAGTGCTGGTTGTTAGTTGCTCGTCAAATGAAGACGGAAGGGACCCGATATGCAACCTCACAGTATTGGGTGCGACAATTGGGGCACAGAAGCATAAGTTAGCATCTTCCACCATATCGAACTCCCCCTAGAGTGTTGTGGCATCCTCCTAGGATGGTGTAACTAGCTCAATAGATTGAGCATTCTGTTGATCTGATGAAGGTCATCGTCTTCTATGTAGAGAAGCCCCCTCATCACTGGCTCCTCCATCATCGTCAATCACCAGGGTTTTCTAGACCAGCTCGGATGCGGCGCTCATTTTCACGACATCTGGTCATGGCTCAAGCGCTGCATTCTTTGCCCTTTGATTTTTTTCCCCGGTCATAGAGGAACGTATCCTTTTTGATTGCTTGTTCTCTCGCTGGGGACTCCGAGAAGAAGCACTTGCATCAGAAGCAGGCCTAGAGACACCTATTCGAGTAAAATCCTCCTGTAGCAGCCTCGACGCGTTAGCAGAATCAACCAAAACGTCCTTCCCGAGACAACAACTGAACCCTGGGATAGACTAAATTCAACAAGAGAAAGAGCTTAATCATCTTTCATATACAAAAGGGAAAAACAAGTTTAACCTACCATGATTTTTGTCCTTCCACACATATTTAAGGGTTAATTCTTTCCACGTACGAGTTGATAACTATGAATTTTAGCCTATTTTATGCTCTCTTTTGCTTAGGTTTTGGATAAAAATATGTAAAAGTATTCTCGATACTAACTTAGTGTGCTTGTCTGCAGGGTTTTGTAAAATTAGGCAAGAAAGCCATAATCAATTTACTAAGGAGTTAAATTTGCACAAGTTCAAATCTGAGACTGAAGCGCTGACTGTGATAGAAAAGAGCGGTCGCGTAAGGTCCACCACTGAAGTGGCCACAAATACGTATTCCGCAAAAGTGAGATTCAGAGAAGATGTTTTGGGTGCAATAGAGACCGCCTGACTATGATGAAAAAGCACGGCCACAGAAAACTTGACGCGGTCGCGGTGGTATTTCCGTTGAGAGTGTTGATTGAAGTTTAGAGACTCTGCAAGTTGAGTTTTAATGAGGAGCGCGTCTGCGTCCAAATTACATAGTCGCGACTGATGTTAATGCAGAGGCAGTGACTTTTACATGCTTCACGAAACCAAGTTCAAACCAATCACAAAATTGAAGAAATGATGTTTGTACTTATTTTGCACGGCCACAAAAGTCCATGTGCCCACCTAGTATTTCACTGACAGCGGAACCTCCGTAGGGGAATTTTTGTCCAGTAATTTCAGCTGTGTATAAATAGATATTTTTCACATTTTTGGGTATCTCTGGTATCAGGAGCTCGTAAACAACTGTACTTTACCACTTAGAGTAATTTTAGAGTAGCTTTTGCTTATATTCTTAGATTTTATTCTTGCAATCAACTTTTATGGCTTATATATTTCATCTCCATCTTTGATTTCTACCTTGATTATAAGTAGCTAAACCATTAGCTAGGGTTATGACTGAACCCTAGTGTGGGTATTTCACGGGTCTTCAATTTTAGGGCTTAACTGTTTATGGGTTAGTGATATTCAGCTTGATTCATTCTTTAATTATAGAATTGGTGGTTGCAAACACTGATTCGTGCCTTTATGACTTAGACTCTTCATGAGAAAGAGGAACTAAGGGTGTGTTTGGTATGAAGGAAAATATTTTTTGATTTTTCCATGTTTGGTTTGCTTAATTCGGAAAACATATTCCTTATGAACTCATTTTCCTCCAATTGAAGGAAAATGTTTTCCTAATCAAGAGAAGGGAAAATATTTTTCAAAACTCATTCTCAACTGTCACGACCTGGATTTCCCACCATCGGGAGTCGTGATGGCGCCTACTGTCGGAACTAGGCAAGCCAAGCATTTAAACATCTTCTGATAACAACACGACAATAATAAAATATCAAGTTTTAATTAAATGCGGAATTCTTTTAAAACATAAGCTAACTGGAAACCAACAATGCAGAAGTTAAATATTTCACTACCCAAGAACTGGAGTCGCTATCTCACGGACTACTAATGAACGCTACAAACAAGTCTGAATAGAAAAATACATCGTGTCTGTCTCAGTATAATGAAAACAAACAGAAAATATGGAAAAGGACTCCGGGCTGCGAACGCCAGCTAGGCTACCTCGTAGTCCCTGGAATAAAGTCAGCTCCCACTCAACGTGCTACTGCTGTGGCCCAAAAGCTGCTCCGGTACCATGATCTATGCCAAAAGCACAGAAGTGTAGCATCAACACAACCGACCCCATGTGCTGGTAAGTGCTTGGTCTAACCCCGGCGAAGTAGTGACGAGGCTAAACAGGACTACCAAATCAACTTGTACAGTTCTATATATATATGGGCAATAAAAGGAAAGAATACCAAAACTAAACTGTTAGAAGGGAGGGGAGCATGCTATGGGGGAGTACAATCCGGATATAAAAGTCATCAAGTTAAATAAGAAATAGGGCACAACAATAATTAACAGAAACAAGAAATCCCACAGTTACACGGCATCAACCTTCGTGCTTTTACTCTCATCCTCACCCAAAGCAATAAAATAAAAATGCACGGCATCACCCTTCGTGCTTTCCACACACAACTCTCATTTCATGGCACGGAATGATCCTTCATGCAAATATAATCAACAATGGCATGGAATGACGCTTCGTGCATAATATAATCAACAATATCACAGAATGTCCCTTCGTGCGAATATAATGAAACAATGGCACGGAATGACCCTTCGTGCATAATATAATCAACAATGGCACGGAATGACCCTTCGTGTATAATATAATCAACAATAGCACGGAATGTCCCTTCGTGCGAATATAATCAAACAATGGCACGGAAAGACCTTTCGTGCATAATATAATCAACAATGGCATGGAATGACCCTTCATGCATAATATAATAAACAATGGCACGGAATGACCCTTCGTGCATAATATAATTAACAATAGCACGGAATGACCCTTCGTGCATAATCACTCTTCCTCACCCAAACATCAATCACAACCAAACGAGAGAGGGAAATAAATAATAACAAGAAATGTCCCGGCAAGGGAAGAACATAATTAAAAATCCAAATCCAAGGCAAGGGAGCAATAACAACAACTTACACATCCCGGCAAGGGAAATAATCACATCTCTTTCCAATTCTTTCATTTCCTACTCGATAGTATTTTATCATTTGAGCCAACGCACCAAAGAATTCACAATTCATAATTAATTCTCAAACTTTTCACATTATGTAGAAAATCATTAATTAGCTTGGAAGAGTCCCAAAGCCTACCAAAACAAGTACCAACAAAGACCCACGGTAATACTAGACATCGGTATATAGATACTCATCACCATGCTTATACACCGTACTCGATCATTCAGCAATTAACAATAAATAATACTCTAATCCTATTCTCTCAAGCCAAAGTTAGATCAAACACTTACCTTGGTCCAAAGAATAGCAATCAATCCTCAATTACCGCCTTTCCTCTACAATCCGACTCCGAAACAATGATATCTAGGAATAATTAATTCAATAGCATCAATAAAGGCTCAACAACATAATCCCATAGCCTAAAAATGAGTTTTCCAGCATTCTTCCAAAAATACCAAAATTCGACACCGGGACCACGTGGTCCAAACACGAGGCTCGGACCAAAACCTAGTAACCCATAACCCCACGAGTTTAAATATATAATTTATTTTAAGATTCGACCCCAAATTGAGGTTGAATCGCCCAAAGTTCCCAAAAACCTAACTCTACCCAAAAGCCCTAATTTCTACTTTGACTTTATGGTTTTAAGCTTAGGAATTCACCAATTAATGAAGGAAAGTGAAGGAATTAGGTGGGGAATTACTTACCCAAGAGGTCTTGAAAGAGGGGAGCTTCAATGGAGTCCTAAGGCTTGATGGAGAAGGGAGCTCGTGAGAAGAAGTGAAGAAATCCCGTAATGAAATGTTATATTTTTTTTAAAAAATCACTGGAGCACTTTGCTCTATGCGTTCGCAACACAGTGTCGCGTTCGCGAAGGGGGGAACTGGTCAAGGCATCACATTCGCGTGGTGCTAATCGCGAATGCATAGAAGAAGGGGCTGGGGGCTGGGGCTGGTGTGAGCACGTGATTTTTGCCCTAAGAAAATTATTCCAAAAGTTTCAAATAAAATAATTTTACAATTTTTATGAATTTTATTGCATTTTTGTGTTAATTGGTTGCATAATAATTCATATTAAAAATAAATAAAAAAATATATGAATTTGCATTAGGAATTTAATTTTATATTTTAGTATTAAGTAGGTATTAATTCATTTTAGAACAATTTAAAAGAAAATCACAAAAGTTCTTAGGCAATTTTAATTGATAGTTGTTGCATCCATCTTTAGATATGATCATTAAATAATTTTAGGAGTTAAATGGTGTAATTAGATTTTTTTTCTTAATTTTTACATTTTTATAAGATTAGAAAAAAATACAAAGTAAAAGTACAAAATACAAAAAGAAATGAAAATGAATAAAAGAAAACAAGGGAAAAACAATTAAGCAATTTGGGCCAAAATAATCTAGCCCAGTTTGCCCCTTTCCATACCCGTTCCCAGGCCGGCCCAAACGCATTTACACCCAGTCCAGTCATATTCTTTCAAAACGACGTCGTTTTAACTCGGCAAATCTGAGCCCTCCACTCTGTTTAATCCAACGGTTATTGTTAATTGATACGATTTAATATGTAATTGTATGAAAATCTCCCTAACCCTAAAAACATCCAGTGTCTTCCTCGTATACTCCTCCTCGCCGCCGACCTCGCCGGAACCCTCACCGGTGGGAAACACAACTAACACCAATGACCACCAAATTAACACCACAAGATCCTCTCCCCTTCCTCTTCTCACCCCTGTATCTAGTTTCCTTCTAATCTTACCCTAGCTCCTCGAATAACACTATTTCTTTCGCCGGAACCCTACCGCCGGCGAACAATACCTACTCCAATGGCCTCCAAAATAACATCCTAGGCTCGTCTAAGCCTCCTCTACCCAACCCACATACTCATTTGCTTCGAATCTGCCCGGAGTTCCTCAAATATGAATTTTTAAAATTTCTGGCCAAGAACCCTAACTCAATTCTTGGGGATTCTTGACCGTAATATCCCTAATTATGTGTTTTCCTTTGGAAAATACATCATTAGGGATGTTACGGATCAAGAATCCTGGAGGATTCAAGCAATCATGATTGACCGGAGCAATTCGAATGGCTATTTCAACATTTTCTAGCAAACCCTAGATAAGTCTTTCTTCAACTTTTTCCTTTCTTTTGTTTCTGTTTATGCATGCATTTGTTTTTGAGTGTTTTCTTGCGTTTTCTTGTGTTCTTCTTTTAATCGATTTCCTGTTCTTTTCTTTGTTTAGATTAGTCCTATACCTGCTGAAAATTCATAAAAAAAAAAATCTGTTATAAATCTGTTTAGGTTAGTTTAATTTGTTTAAATTCTATTTCTATTTCTTTGTTCTAATTCTGGTTTGATCCTGATTAGTAAATAATTCAAGTAATAAAATGATTCACTTTAATCATTAGTTTAACAAATTAATTAGGTTTTCTTCTATTCTATCTTTGCTGTATGATTTGTTGTTAATTGATATATTAATTGTTCATGTTAATTTCTGATATTAGTTTAAAATTAGGATCGATTCTGATAATTAGGAGTGTGAATTTGTTATAGCTGTTTAGATTAGGTAATAATAATTAGTCTTAAATAAAAAGAGAAAGAAGAAAAGAATTGAGGGCAGTAATTCTGAGAGTTAAAGGGGGGCATTTTTGGTATAGGTTAATAGTAATTACAGCATGGTTTCAGGGGTAATATAGGTATGAAAAATGGTAGTTTAATTAGATTTGTTAAATAATGAAATGAAGTGAGGGTAAAATAGGGATTGTAATGGGTATAGAACTTTCTAGAATAGACTATAGTGCAAACTTTGGCTAAATAAGTGTAGTTACTTGTAGCACAAGTCAGAAATAGGGGATAAAAATAGAAATAAAAGGGAAATTTAAAAGTTAAATGAAATCTGAAATCATACCCTAGAATCATCTATAAATAGGCAGTCCTTTTACTTGTTTTAGAAGTTTTTGAATCTCCACATTTTTCCTCCCCAACTTCCTTTTCAAATTCAGATCTCATTTCGAAATAGAAAACCTTCAAAAATCCAAAAACAAAAAAATACCGTTCCATTAGATAATTCAGGTTAATTTTGACTTTTAGTTGTTGATTTCCATTTTTCTAGTTCAATACTTGGATTCTGAAACTTCAGGTGTTCACTGATCTGATTTCGAGCAATTTTGGGTCTGTTTAAACTGGTTTTGGATTTGCTGCAAGTATTCTGGTGTATTTCGAGCCTATTTAAGTGCATTTCAAGTGGTCTTTGGGTTGATTTGTTAGTTTCTATTTGATTGTTGAATATTTCTGGATTTTTGAATCCATTCCTGGGCTGTTCGTTATTCAATATTGCTGGAAATTATTTATTACTGCTGCTGCTCGAACACTGTCTTGGCTGACCTTTTCTCTTCCATTTCTATTCTATTTCCAGTTATTTTTTCAGTTCCAATGGATGTGTGAAGGATTGAAACAATCATGTAGTAATCAATTGAAGAAATGAAATCTGGCTTGTGTTAATGTGTTATCAACTTGTTTGTAGTTATGATAGTTTAATTGTAGCTGTGGTGGAGAGTTAAGTGAACGAAACACCTTACAATTTGTAGTAAGTGAACTGTGTAACTATTACTCTTTCGGACTTGTATTGTGAGTTGAATGCCTGATTTTATTTTGTAGTTGTAAAAATAGGTTCAAAAATGGTCGTAAGTTTCAATAGCTAATTCCAGTTAGTTTTGTAGTTGTAAAAATAGGTTCAAAACGGTTGTAAGTTTCAGTAGCTAGCTCCAGTAATCCAAGTCCAAAATATCGAAATCACTTGAGTTTTGAGATCTAGTTTAGTAGTGTTAATTTGAGTTAGCAAATGAGTTGCTATTACTGTTGCTAAAGTCGAACCATGCTTTTAGTGTGATTTTCATTTGTAGTGATATTTAGGAACTCACAAATAGATAAATACACTAATTTCAGTTGCAATGGGAATTCAAATGCCCAATATTTCGTCAAATTGAACAAGTGAATATTGTTTTTACCTTGCTATAATTGCTGAACATTTGGAATTATCAGAAATGCTTTCAACAAATCCTAGTGTTTAAGTGAAATGGCGTTCAGTTTGGTTAAACGACCCAGGCTCAGTAGCTTGGCCCAAAAGTTTGGGCTTCAATTTACTTGATACGCGGACCAGGCCTTATTCTGATCTTTTTCTCATTTGGACCTGGTCAAGGCCTATATCTGGTTGGCTTTGATTGTAGATTAATTCGTAGTTTCTATTCTGTGGGCTTACCCTTGAGCCTAATGGCATGTGTAGTTCAAACTATCAAGTGGTTTATAATAATTCCTAAATAATATTAGTCAATTATGATTCCTCTTATATTAGAGACAATTTTAAAATCATAGTTTACTTTAGGTTGGACTTCTAAATAAAATGAGACGAGCCTCGCTGACCCCAAAAAAATACAAATTGCAGGGCCCTCATTAATTACTTCATTAAAAATACTTAGTATTCGGGACGGGCCGTTTAGCGAATTCCACGGCTTTCCCAAAAGATGACAACACGTTAGTCGCTTTAGGCGCGCTTTTATTAATCTTACCTTCCTAAACACGGGTGCACATTTATGTGACCCAAATCTAAATCTCAACGAAGTCGAAATGTGTCAAAGCCACGAGTGCACTGGTGCGACGTGGTTTGAGATTCATTTTCACGACGTTGCAATTCTTATAAAAAATAAAAATAAAAGCGGGTTACTAATAAAAGGCACATAAGTTAGAACATGTTTTAAAATCAGATAAAACCAAATACAACAATTGAGCGATCGTGCTAGAACCACGGAATCCGGGAATGCCTAACACCTTCTCCCGGATTAACAGAATTCCTTACTCGGATTTCTGATTCGCGGACTGTTAACAGAGTCATAATTTCCTTGGTTCGGAATTCAACCGGTGACTTGGGACACCATTAATCTCTCAAGTGGCGACTCAGAATAATTAATAACTAAATCCCGTTCCGATTGTCCTTTAATTGGAAAAACTCCTTTATTACTCCCTTGCGGGTGTAGTAAGCATAAAAAGGAGGTGTAACAGCTCTGGCGACTCTGCTGGGGAAAAGAACCCAGAACATTTTGTTCAGGGTTCAGAATTCGAGCTTAGATAAATTGTTGTATTTGGTTATATCTGATTTTCCTACATATTTCATGCTTAATGTGCTAAATGTTCACTGCTTTGATATTATCTGAACTGTATATAAACTGTGCTGAAACCCTTATTTTCTCACCTCCGGGGATGTGCTTACTGGTTGAGACTCCCTATTCTGTTAGTGTCAATACCTTGAAATAATAAAGAGGCTGGACAAGTTACTAAGCCGGATGACCTTTTGGTTCCCGGTACGTAGCCCCCTCCTCGACTCGAGTTGTCCGCTCGGGTACACAGTCTAGAGCACATACCTAGGTTTTGAACCTAGAATAACTTGACTTCATGCCGGATCCCTAGTAGGAGCATTTATTTGCATAACATGCATATGACTTAGGGGACTCAACACAGGGGTTGAGTCCGTCTAGGGCTAGCAACCTGAAATGAAAAAGACCATCCTGATGCATCCTACTTGTATTCTGTGTATTTATTTGTTCGGACTTGCATGTTGACCGGCTTCTGAATCTCGGGAATATCAAAAATTGAGAAAAAGAGAAAAAGAGAGAAACAACAGTTAGGGAGTTAATTGATTATTTTAGAAAGACCGATGCCCAAATACTATCGAAACTCTGCCGAAATTTCGAAAAATAAAAAATGGAGATGTTTTGTTTTTAATAGTTTGCTTTACTAAAAGCAAAGGAAAAAATAAAAAAAAATCTTTATTTTAGTTTGGGAAAAATAGGTTGTTTTATTTTTGTTGAAAATGAAAAAGAAAAAAAAAGAGGCGTTATTTTGTCTTGTTTTTAAAAAAAAGAAAAGGAAAATAGTTTGTCTTGCCATGAAAAATAAAAATGAAAAAGAGTATTGCTTTTGAAAGTAGTTTTTTTATTTGCTTTTGAAATGCCAAAAATAAAAATGAAAAAGAGTCTTGTTATAAAATAGTTCGTTAATTTGCCCGAACTACGCTGGTTTGATTCTCACCGGGTGTGAGATACGTAGGCAACCCTCATCGGGTCCAACTACCCCTTTTGCAAAATTAGCCAAAAAAATGTCAATTTTTATTTTTTGTCATAAATAAATTAGGTGATACCGTTTTGCCAAAATAGCCGAATGTCCCCAAAAAGGGCGCCGAAAGGTTGTTTGTGCAAAAACAGCCACCCTAAGTCATTTCCCAACGATTAGCGGAAACAGCCTTAAAATCTTCTCCTCGAAGTGCTGAAAGGCCGTATTGGCAAAACTGGGCTTTATTTTTGGAAATTAGAATTGAAAAAAAATATATATAGTATCTTTTTCTTTTTAGGTCATAAATAAATGATTAAATCACCTTAATAAATGTGCAGGATGAGCACGACTCAAAATGAACCATTT
>MU676100.1:1481-24792 GCA_026770625.1 Nicotiana glauca
TTTCAAGTGTTTGAGCTACATAGTATATCATGTGATTGAGGGTTATTATAGCTGGTTCGGGTTTATTCTGGGTATGATTTCGGAAAGTGCAATGTGGTTCTACGATTTATAGTCTAGATGGACTGATAAATTTTAGCTGTGTTGTAGTATCAGACCTATGTAAGACAGGGTGACGTGGGATAATCCCGGGTATATGCTTGGTAAGGTCATTCAGCTATTGGTTGGCTTCTAGTAAAACTCTAGTTACGCTTGAGGACGAGCAATGGTTTAAGTTGGGGAGGATGTGACGACCCGACCCGTAGTCTCAGGTGTTATTACTCAGTTCCCCCCCCCCCACCATTTCATGCTTTTTCACGTTTCATGATCAGTATGGGTGTGTTAGAGTTGATTTGGATTAGTATTGGTGAAAAATGAGACACTTAGTCTCTTTAAGGGAAGGCTAGTTTGGAAAAGTCAACCGGAAGTTGACTTGTGAGATAGAGGGCTCGGAATGGATTTACGATGATTCGGTTAGTTTCGGGGGATGAATTAAGGCTTAGGAGCGCAATCGGAAGTAAATTTGGAGGCTCGATGTAGAAGTTAGCATATTTTGGCGAAGTTACTATGTTGGCGAATTCCGGTTGATGGGTAAGAATTTGATCCGAGGGTCGGTATGGAATTTCGAGAGTTGTTATAGTTTTGTTAGGTGATTTTGGATATGTGTGAAAATTTTCAGGTCATTCGGGCATTATTTGGTCGGGTTTTTGATCGAAAGTGCATTTCGGAAGTTCTTGAAGAACTTAGGCTTTGGTTTGGTGAAATTTGATGAATTTGGTGCTAACGGTAGTGTTTTGATGGTTCGAACAAGTTTGAATAAGGTAATAGATCATGTCTGTGCTTTTGGTTGAGGTCCCGGGGGCCTCGGGGTGAATTCGTGTGGTTAAACGGAGAATTTGGAGTTTATTGCATGGTTGAAGTTTGCTGGTTCTGTCATTTCCTCATCTGCAGAAAAGGGACCGCATAGGTGATTCCGCAGATGTCGCTAGGTGGCCGCAAAAGCGGTCCTTGAAGTACCTGGGTGTTCCGCATAAGCAGACGTGGGCCCGCATAAGCGGCGACTGCAGAAGCGGTTTGTGACCGCAAAAGCGGTCCCTGGTGAGTTAAGTTAGACCGCAGAAGCGGTCAAGTGGGCGCATATGTGGTGACCGTAGGTGCGGTAAATTAACCGCAAGAGCGAAAATCGACCTGGGCTTAAGTGAACAGTGTTTCACGAATTTGAAAGAGAAGAAAAATATTTTGGACTTCGATTTTTGCAATTCTTGGGCGATTTTTGAGAGAATTCGAAGGGGTTCATCAGGTATGAACTATTGGACTCGAATTATGTTTATATAGTGTAAAATTATGGATTAAACACTGAAATGAAGGTATCTAATGCTAAAATAGAGGTTAGGGCTTGCAACTTATGAGAGCTTAAATTGATGATTTGAGGGTTCAAATGGACTTCGATTCTTGTGAATTTGATATGTATAGACTCATGGCGAGATAAGAATCGTTCTTATGTAAAGTTTTCTGGATTTCGACAAGTGGGCCTGGGGATCGGGTTTTATAAATTTCGTGGTTTTCGATATTTTTCGAGTCTTTTCGATTGGGTTATATCCCCTTAGCCTATTGTAATGTATTCGTTGTGATTTTGGTTAGATTCAACGCACGTGGAGGACGGTTTGAGGTGCGAAGGCATCGCGGGCTAGAGATTTCGCCGGTTCGAGGTGAATAATACCCGTAAATGATATTCTTAGGGTTTGAAACCCCGGATTTGCACATCATAGTGCTGTATTGTGGTGACTTGCACGCCAGGTATGGTCATGGGGTAAAGCACCGTCGGGGATTGTGACTTGGTCCGTCCCGGTAGTTGATTTTACTACGTGATTGACTGCAACCAACTTGATGCTATCATGATTTGGGCTGATTGCCATGTTTTGGGCTTCGTGCCAATTATTTGAATCCTTCAGGGATTGATATAACTGTTTTTGCACTACTTTGCATATTATTTGATCTCGGTCCAAGGTTTTAAATACTGTTTTCCAAACTCAGCCATCTTTCTAAGATTTGAAAACTTAAATGATATTTTACTGACGTTCAGAACGGAGGATTGTTATTTGAATATTGCCCTAGTGGCTATGTGTATTTCTAGACCTAGCATAGATCGGGCTGCGTACCGCAGCAGTGTTGCATGTGTATTTCTGGAATGAGGATGGATCGGACTGCATGCTGCAACGGTGTAATATTGATATTGTACTTGGGCTGCAGGAGCCCCTCCGGAGTCTGAACCCCCACAGTGAGCGCGAGTACCCAAATGGATCGGGCTACGCGCCACAACGGTCATGTTCATTGCATTGCATTCATGCATTGGTTCCTATTTGTGTTACGTGGCATGACATTCAACACTCTCATATCATTGGCATTCATGCTATTTCTTGCACTGTTACCAGATACCCTGGTGTTGTTTGTAAAGAAGTGTTGTGCCCGAGGGGTTGACTTATGTGCGGACTTGCACTATCTGATTATGCTTTAATTGCTTGACTGCTGGGAAAAGGATATTTTCAAAAGAAGTTTTTAACTAAGCCAGATATTTTTTAAAGGATTTTCATGGAATTATTATTTTCTGAAGGGTCTTACTGTCCTATATAGCATGATGGAGTACTTTACGTGTTTTCTTACCGCTCAGTTAATATTTACTCTTATTACTTATTAAGTTGGAGTACTCACTTTACTCCCTGCACCTCGTGTGCAGTTGCATGTATTGTTCATCCGGTAGCGGATTTTGGGCTGATTGAAGGTATCACTATTGTAGCGGAGTAAGGTGACCGCCAGCGTCCACAGCATATGATTTTTCCTTCTTTGATTTTAAATTTGAATCATGTAAATTATAGATTCTGTAGTTGTGTTCAGGCTTCTTTAGATGCTCGTGACTTGTGACACCCCGGTCGGATTGTGTTGGGTGGTAAATGTCGGCTATTAGTGCCATTAAATCATATTATTCATTCTTTTATGTTTATTAATTGTTAAAAGGGGCATTGTTGTTCTGTTGGCTGGCCTTGTCTTTACGAGAGGCGCCATCACAACCGGGTTGGGGAATTGGGTCGTGACACACTATTCAAGCCTATTATGTGTTTATTCCCTGAAAATTTGTGGTTATTTCCTTTCATTAGTATCATCCCTTACTTCGAATCCCGTATTCATGTGATTTTTTACCATATTCTTGTTTGTGTTATGTTGCTTCATTCAATTATGATACTCTTCTTTGGTCAGTGTTACTTTCCAATGGAATCCCGAATTCCCTGTGATTGGTATACTCTATTCCCTATGTATTTCAACCTCTAAATATTTTCTTGCCTTATTTTGGGGTTAATTATGCTATCAAATTGATTCCTAGACGTTATCCTTAATTAGAATTTGTTGAACATAGCATATATTACATGCTCTGTACCACGCTTATTTCCTTATGTGTCATCTGTCTTACATGATTTCATTCCTTATTTATCACTGCTTATTACTGTTTGAATTTTAAATCATTTATTAAGGGAAATACCTATGCTGATTTGGTTCTAATTGGTACATATTGTTATAATTACTACTAAACTATGATTTCTGCCTTACTTTGCTGCATGTTTTTAAAACTATAAGTACCGTGGTCTTTTATTAAAACAACACATGAACACACTGGTTCAAAACTCTATCTCTCACAATCAAAGCTTTCTGCCCTCTTTTATTACTTACTACTTTTCTCAGTTAGCCGGCTGCAAGCCAAGGCTAACTATTGTGCTGTCCTATTCTTCACTTTTTGTTTGTTGTCACTTTACTGGTATGTCCTAATTTCAATTCAAGTTTCAAAACCAACATGTTTCAGTTACTGCTTTATCTTATCGTGTTTCTAATTTGCTTCTATCTATGGTTCTGTTATTCAATGTGTAATTTACATGTTTACATTATGGCTTCATCTAGCATGCTAGTTCTACTCCTCCGGTAGTTTGTTTCAATATGACTTTATCCTACTTTGAATACTTGTCTACTAAGTGTCCAATTTTGATATGCACTTATTTTGCAATATGATATGTCACTTTAGATGTTTGATTCTATGATTGTTTCTAAAATATATATTTTGTTGATATCACTGGCTATTCCATAATCCCATAAATACTCACAATGATTGCTATGCTACTATAACTATGTGCTTACCTACATGACCTATGTGTCCTCAAATACCTCAACCTCTATTTATGGTTGTTGAACCTGCCTTGGTTCTATATTCTTTGGCTGTGTATGAACCTGTTTTGGGGTGTTGTGTTTGAACTATAGCTTACTACTCCACTCTCTTTTCAAAATTGTCTGTATTGTCTTTTACAAAACTATTTCAAACAAGTCCCTTTTTCAAACTATTTTTCTGCTTAAATCTTTTCAAGCACTCTCACATCTACTCTTAGGTTTTATATTCTGCCTCTTTAATGTGTGACTGCTTTGGGACCCATATGGGATCCCTCTGAACTCTGATATATTAGAGCTGGCCCTTTCACGCTGCAGTTACTCAACTATGACAGTGAGTACTGCCTGAGATCCCTTAAGGTCCTTAGGGAACTCTGACATAGCCGGGTTATATGAAAGGCTATGAGGTACTCTGGCATTGAAAACTTTAAAAATATGGGCCTAATGTAGGCAACCTATGGGTAGAAAACATGCTTTAGGTTTATATTCTCATGTATATTCGTTATAACTCATGTTTAGGAACAACACATGTATTAGAAACCATGGCTTATGTTTAAATTTCCCATATGTGCATCTGTCACGCCCGAAATCCGAGGAGGCGTGGCTGACACTCGGTGTCGTACTGGCCCGAGCGAAAAACTCAATAACTCATTTTTCTTCCAGCTATCATGGGCCAATATGTCCGCAACTCGTAATGTACAGTTGTAAGTGGGCAAATGTTATATTAATGAACAATAATTCATAAAACATTAATTCATGTGGGCCGTCAAGACCTATGACATACTGTACAAAATTAACCTCTGTGTCTACAAACCCTCTAAGATTATTTCACATCAAATGAGATAGGGTACCGAGTAACCCGTAAGTATATACTAAAATTTTGACACAATGACACATAGACTCGGGTGCACTCCAAATGAGGTGGTGTCAATGCTAATCTCAGTTACAATGTGGACTCGTCAAACTGATTGTCTGTACCTGCGGGCATTAGACGCAGTATCCCAGGCAAAAGGGACGTCAATATAAAATAATGTATCGAATATGTAAGGCAATATACTGAAAGCTCAAACTGAACTAATAATATAATAACTGCAAGTAGCTGGAAGTCAAAGAAAATCTGATGATATGCTTACCTGCCGATATTGACTCAACTGTCTCAATACAGTAAATACAATATTTGTCAAGCTATATAAGGCTCGGTGTATATATATATATATATATATATATAACTGCTCTGCCATACTAGGCTCGCTCATAGGCGCTTGACCATACTAGGCTATGTATCTTGACCAACTGGGCTTGCTCATATGCTCTCGGCCACAGTAGGATTTTGATATAACTTACCATCTTATTAGAGGTTGACCAATAGGGGCTTGGCCATCAATTCTAGCTCGATGGTAATAAAAATACTTTTAATACTGAATATATATAAACTCTCTGCTCTGTTGACTGGAAGAATGAAATATTCAATTGTACACAATGAGGGAGAATGCTGTATCTTATGAGACTTGAAAAATATACGTAAATTCTAAAATATGAATTTTTCTTTATCCCTC
This sequence comes from Nicotiana glauca, assembly GCA_026770625.1. NCBI lineage: Eukaryota > Viridiplantae > Streptophyta > Magnoliopsida > Solanales > Solanaceae > Nicotiana > Nicotiana glauca. The sequence goes on from MU676100.1 coordinate 7,277, forward strand.
GTTATCAAACTTGTGTAATAATGAGATCATGCCAAAATGAAGGAAAAGCTTAGCCTTAACATTGCTTAAGAACTCGAGAAGGTCATGGATGAACATTCAAACTAAGATCATATTCAAAAGAATTATCCTCAACTAAGCTGCTGCACGTTTGGTAAATCATTCTCCATAACATAGTAAATATTAGTGAATCATCTCATACTATACCCAAAGATGTTATCACTTACAATTGGAAGGATTTCTAGTCAGAGAACTTTTGAAGTTATGGCCCAAAACATTGGTGACTCACAATTGGAAACCAAAGTTGTCGAAAGGTATAGATTTCGTCAAATATAATATGCACTAATATTGAAAGAACACACACAGAGATCCATGTAACATAAGATTTTGGAGTTCTAGAATATATATCTTTAGAAGAGGTAAAACGTCATTCCCGATCAGTGGTGAAAGAAAATCATTTCTCACAATCACAACTTATAAGAATTGCGCTTGTCTTTGAACTTAGTTTGCCATCTAAAAAAAAGATTTATGAGTCACTACTAATTTCTCCAATTTCTGCCACATTGCAAGTTTTATTTTTAAGAGTCATCAAATGGGTATTGTATGGTTTCCACGTGGGGGTATGGTAGGAATTTGGTGTTGAATGTGAAAATGCTATACGGAGTTGCCTAACTTCTAGTTCATGTGACAATTTTGTCAGAGAATGATCAAGTTCTACTTTTTTGCTCTTCTAAGGACTATGAGACAACTATTTGACAAATGTGACAACCTCCTTTGCATGAGCTCCACGTGTAACATTAATGTTTAGCAAGCCTTCTCAAAAAGTGACACCGCCTAGCATTCACTTATTATTCATACTTAACTTTAGTTGTCATGGTCCCACGTGGACAAGACAATTCTTAAACTTACCCACAATTTGCTAATATGCCACTTCCATGATGACTTGTATTAGTCACTTGTTGCTCATTACTATGTAGCCATGTGGTGATATCCTAGTCACCTTGCAATCCTCCATAAATGATCATCCTAAAATACACTATAAAAATATTTTAAAGAAGGATTACGGTACCGTATCAAAATATATCTGATGGTATCAAGTTTGTTAAACTTACGGGGTCTCACAATAATATTATACCAAATCCTCTATAACCTCATGAATAACTTTAATCCCTTTTAAGTTCATACGGATACTACGAATCTTCCTAGTACTAAAGTACGGGATGTCATACTACTAAAATTAAAGACTTCCTTTCCATTCTACATGTGTAATCCTCTAGGTGCACACTTAATGACTCATTAGCAAACTTTACACGTGCAAACCATGTACTTTAAGTGCTATGACTCATATATGTACACTTAATGCTACCCTTGGTTATATTAATTCCATATGGTGGTCCATTAAAGTTCCTCTTTACATGTGTCATCCTTTGGTCAACCTTTAATTACATGAAGAAACCACATATTTGTGAATATATGGATATATAACATTTACTACCACTTGTCCACATCCAACATGTCTTATGCTCCCACATACCGCATATTCAATAGTCCTAATAAATTTCTAGTCTTACGCTACAACCATCAAATTAAGCAACTACATATATAATTAATTCTAGTACTCAATTTGCTTAAATACTAATATACATCATATACTTTACTATCATGGTCATGCGGTATAGAACTAGTCCATAAATATTGAGTATTCTTAGACCATATTTTATGACAAAATATCAAGTCATAAATACTTATAACCTCAAAAATTATCTGGTGCTTGAACTTATATCAATAATCTTATGACAAATCCAATATATGAAAGTACTAGATGTAACAACATTACAATCCATATTTCAGACCAATATATTCCAAGCATGTCATGCATTATATATCATGTTCTTAGGCTTATTGTACCAGCATCTCGTTTGACATTATTTTTATCACTTAAAATCCAGTTTTAGGCGAAACAACAATGTTAGCATAAAACTGTTGCTCCTGTACTTCCCAAAATCATGATGTAACTTTCTAGGCATTTAGAAATAATGCTTTAGAAATTCTGCACATCCTATAATCATTTTCCATTTATATATGCATATTAGATACCATGCTTTAGAATCTCCTTTGTACTTGCTCAGTCACACCTAGTGTAAACTACTGATTATGAAAGATGTAAAAACAGTCTCATATTTGATTATCCTATTTTAAATAAAACTAGTAATAATCCTTGTATTTTTGTAACATCTAAAATAGCATACTCTTTGGCAAAAAGGACTTCTGAACTGCTAATGACTTTGTAACAATTGCCCATAATGCCACACCCAGGCAAGCCCTAGATAAGCAACCCTTATAAATGGTGAACTATTTTATTTGTGTTCATTTCTTAACAACTTACAACCTTAAAATCAGAGGGAAAACTGATTAGGACCACTACTTCAGATTTTATAAAACAAAGTTGCATATCTACTGTGTTTTGATATTCACTTAGACATCATGCCTTAGGATCCTGTCTAATAAATAATGACTATTGTTTGTGTTTGAGACGTGCTGATTATGCGCGTTATTTGTACAGGTAAACTGTAACGACCCAACAGGTCATTTTGAGTTCCAACATGTCATTCAGTAGTTTGAGGTCATGTGCAGCTTCATCTCAAGTATATTAACTTATGTGTGTGGTCAGAACTAAAATTCAAGAAGTTTGGAGTCAAATCTAAATGGAAATTCTCATTTTTAAAGCCTTAAGTTGGAGAAAACGAACTAGGATTGGAATTTTGAGTAACCAACCTCGGAATTGGGATCCGAAGGTTCCAACAGGTTTGTATAATGATTTCGGACTTGGGAGTATGCCCGGATCGTGTGTTGGATAACCCGGGGGCATTTTGGAGCCTATAATGGAAGATAGCATTTTTTTTGAAGAAATTGCATCAATTTGGCTTAAAACGCATTTCAGTGCTATTGATGTCTGTTTGGGATTCCGAGACTGGGAGTAGCTCTGTATGGTGATTCTGGATTTGGGAGCACGATCGGAAGTGAAATAGGAGGTCCGTAGGTCATTTTGGAGCCATTTGCCTAAAGATAGAAATTTGAAGGTTTTTGAGAAAATTTGACCGGAAGGAGGAAATTTTGATATCGGGGTCGAAATGCGACTCCGAAAGTTGGGGAAAGTCTGTAATGTCGAATGTGACTTGTGTGCAAAATTTGAAGTCATTCGTGAATGATTTGGTAAGGTTTGAGACACTTAGTCTCTTTTAAGGAAGCTTAAGTTGGAAAAGTCAACCGGATATTGACTTATGTGTAGAGCGCTCGAAATGCGAATTTTATGGTTCGGATAGCTTCGTTAGGTGATTTGGGACTTAGGAGTGTGTCCGGAATATTTTTGTGATGACCGGTGTAGAATTTAGCTTGAATTGGCAAAGTTAGTATTTTGGCGAATTCCGGTTGATAGGTGAGATTTTGATCCGAGGGTCGGAATGGAATTCCGAAAGTTGCTGTAGCTTCGTTATGTCATTTTGGACTTGTCTGCAAAATTTGAGGTCATTCGGACAAGTTTTGACGTGTTTCGGCATCGGATGTAGAATTTGGAAGTTCTTGAAGTTCATAGGCTTGAATCCGATGATGATTCGATGTTTTGATGTTAATTTGGGCGTTCCGAAGGTTGTAACAAGTTTGAATGACATTGTGGGACATGTTGATATAATTGGTTAAGGTCCCGAGGGCCTCGGGTGGATTTCGGAAGGTTAACGGAATGAAATTCGGACCAAAGAAGAGGAAAAAAATTGCAGAAATTTTCTGCATTTTTTTTTCTGCAGAAAACTGGGCTGAAGCGTGTAGCCTAATTCGGAGGGCTATACCTTTTGATCTATAAGGAATCAGGAAAAGTTCAAAACACGAAAGTTGTAGACCTTCATGTCTAGTTTCCAGAAAGCTAAATAAATCGTAATTTGGACGTCCGTAGTGAAAGTTATGGTCTATTGAAAATGACTGGTGGAGCTCGTTTTCCAGAATTTGCTTTCGGGGAGGCTACTTTGGAAGCTCATATCTTGTAATCTACAAGGAATCTGAAAAAGTGCAAAACACGAAAGTTGTAGCCCTTCGTGTCTAGTTTCCATAAAGCTAAATAAATCGCAATTTAGACGTCTGTAGTGGACGTTATGATCGACGGGAAATGACTGCTGGAGCAATGTGATGTACAACTTGTATAGCACAAGTGCAAGGTACAACTCGACGAAGCACGGCAGATTCTTTTATACACGAATTTGGTTCATTTCTTTCATTTATTTCATTTGGTTTGGATGATTTTGGAGAGCTTCAAGAGGGGATTTTCATCATCAATGTGAAGGTAAGTTATCCCCACCTATTTTGAGTTAAGTACATCAATTATGTATGGATTTGAGCATGAAAATTGTAGAAAAAAATTGAGGATTTAGGCCTAGGGATTTGAAAATAAGATTTGGTGATTTGAGGGGTCAAATGAACTCCGATTTTGATGAACTTTATATGTACGGACTCGTGGCGAGACGAGGATTCTGAAAATGTAAGTTTCGTAATTTTTCGAGAAGCGGGCCCGGGGCTCGGGTTTTGCTAGTTTCGAGATTTTGGCTATTTCTCGGTTGTTTTCGATTGGGTAATGTTCCATTAGCATTATGTAACGTATTCGTTGTGGTTTTGGCCAGATTCGTCGCTCGGAGAGGAGAATTTGAAGGGAAAAGGCATTTCGGACTAGTTTCCGGCCGGCTTGAGGTGAGTAATGGGTGTAGATGATGACCTGAGGGTTCGAAACCCCGGTATATCACATTGTGACGCTGTATTGAGGCGAGACACGTACTCTACTGCGAGTGCGGGGTCGATTATGATTGGGGACTATGGCTTAGTCCGACCGAGTGGCATTATACAGTGTTGTTGGCTATAGATGAGCCGGTAAACCTCCTACTTGGATGGTTATGAATATATTTGGGCTGCGTGCCGGTTAATTGGATCCCGTGAGGATCGTTATCATTGTTTCTATGCATTATAGCATGCTTTCATGACATCAGTCCTGCACTAGAACTCTGTTTAACATGATTTGGTAAATATTGAGGTTTGACACCTAATTCTATGTTTTCTTCTAATAAACTGAACTAAAAATGGTAAGATATATGTGCCTGTGAGGCTTGTATGCATGTAGCTGGACTGATAGTGGATCGGGCTGTGCGCCACAGCGTATGTTACTATGATATTGCACTTAGGCTGTAGGAGCCCATCCGGAGTCTGAACCCCCACAGTGAGCGCGGGTACTCAAATGGATCGGACTGCACGTACCGCAGTGGTCATGCATTGCATTGCATCTCATGCATTGATTATTGTTGTTTTATATGCATATCTCTGAGGTTTAAACTGTATAGCTCTATTAGATAGAATTACTCTGTGCTTTATTGTGGATTTCCAATCTTCGGGTTTTTATACATGCTTATTACTCGCTGAGTTGCTAGACTCACCCCATACTCCCTGCACCATGTGTGCAGATCCAGGTACTTCAGGAGCTAGCTGAGCTATTACTGACTCCAGAGTTCATTCAGAGTTGTCGAGGTAGCTGCCTAACGTCCGCAGGACCCGACTTCTCCCTTATCTTGTTATTTGGTTTTCCGCACATTCCAGACTATGTATTGTTACAGTCTTCTTTTACTGTACTGTTAGAGGCTCTTGACTCGTGACCTCCAGGGCTTTGGGTGGTGGTTCGCAGTGTTAATGTGATATTTGGTTTGTCTATTTTATTAGCTAATATTATAGCTGCACTATTTTCTTTAAAAAGATATTAAATAAATTGGTTTTGAGCTTTACGCTCGGGTTGAGAGAGAATGGTCGGGCTTGCCTATAAGTTGTGTTGGGCACCATCACGATCAGGATTTGGGGTCGTGACAAGTTGGTATCAGAGCCTAGGTTTCTAGGCCTCACGAGTTATGAGTCGGTTTAGTAGAGTCTTGTGGATCGGTACGTAGACGTCCGTATCATATCCATGGGAGGCTACAAAACTTTAGGAAACACTTTACTTTCTTGAAATTCTTATCGTGCGTACTTGATTCAACTTGAAATATAACTCTTGAAGTTCCTTCCATAGGTGTGTATGCGCACGCGAGCGCTTGGTAGTATATGTGCCTAGATGGCTTGTGATTCCCCGATCGAGGGGCGAGATGTAATCTCTGTGAGTTTGATGTCGGGCCAGTTTGGAGGATTTGAGCCCGGATCTTTACCTATGGCTTGAGCACCGAGGTGCTGATTGTGTGAACAAGTTATTTGAACTTATATGTTCAGCATGGTCCCTATTAGCCGAGATGGCGGCTGGATAGCTATGTAATGAGTATGTTGATACTGTGTAATGTGTATGGCAGTGGAAGGTACACAAAAAAAATATTAAGGAAAGAAAATGTTCTTACCTGGTCGAATAGCCTAGATAATGGAGGGTTGAAAGGTACTTTCTATGTGTTATGATTCAAATAGGTGAAACGCATGTCCACGTATCAATTTTTATAGTATAATACATGCAGTATTGAGATTTATGTAATTGATTTACATTGTGATGATTTGTCAAGTTGTGGATGTTTGGTTAGGATGGTTTTGGTGATTCTCTGGCAGGTGGATAGGCCCAATTACAAAGGAGCCTCTGCCGAAATTTTTTAAAAATATGGGACTTAGTAAAAAAAAAAAAAATTTGTCGCCTAAGGAGTGGGCATAACTGTTGTGTGAATAAATGCAAGAATTTCATAAGAGTTAAAAATCTCTGATGATTCGTGTCCCACTAGATTGGGAAAGAGTGAGTTTAACTTCACTATAACATTGCGGCATCATTAGAATAAAAATATTTTGTGTTATTGAATGTGTCCTGATAGATGGCTTCGAGCCAAGTTGGGGAGGTTGTGACTGATTAGCTGGTTGCACGGTTATGTGATATGTTGGTTCTTGTTCGAGGCATGATGGTGAATCAGCTCGGGTTGCGGAAATTGGTCCGAAGATGGCACGAGTGAGGGAAAACTTTGACAAAGGTTATATTATGCTTCATGGGGTATGTGAATCACAGAATACTGAGAGTTGCTATTAGCAAAGGATACTTGAGGCATAGAGCAAGAAGTTCTTAGATGTATTGGGATGAGGAATTCATTCTGCGGTATCGGAGTACCAATAAGGCACAGATGTTTCTGCTCGTGGGGTCAGGTAAATTGTGGTCCGAATAAGGATGAATGACTTAAGGGAATGGCTTTAATATGTTCAAAGGTCTGCGTGCATCAATTGGGTGTTCTAAAGTTGCATGGGTGGTTAGAAACTGAGTTTCATTAGAAGGTGTCAAGACGTGTGGTAATTCTATGTTAACTACGGGATTCTATGTATCGGTATCAGGAAAATAAAGTAAACAGAGCTAGTTTCGTAGAGAGTTCTTCTGGGCAAGGTATTCGGAATGTAGTGTTTCCGGGAAAATCTAAGAAAGTATTCAGTAACTTATGGGTTTCAGATGATGTAGTTACATGTTTGGGGTCTCGTGTGGTAAGCGTGTGTTGAATTATTGTGGTACTACTACAAAGGAGAATATCAAGTTGAAGACGAATCATAAGAAATTTAGTCAGATGGAGTAGCTTGACAACGGACCGGATCGGCATGGTAAGGGTATGATTAATTCTTGTTCTGTATTCAAGGTAATGAGTAAAAGACTTGAGAGAATGGTTCTGGTAGGTTCGAGAGCCGTGTAATAGTGACTTTGAGCTAAGTAGGAGAGTCCCATCGCTTTTGATTGGGTTGCATAGTTAATAACCTGCGTGAATTATGGTTATTAGCATATGGATGGGTTATTGCAGCTACGGAAAAAGGGCCACGAGTGGTAATTTGAGTGAAATGGAAAGTTTTATGTGATGAAGTGTTATCCTAATGGCGGCTCAAGAGTTGTGATGGAAATCGTGTCTATCGTATATCGTCACGTGAGGTGCAGTGAGTGGTATGTAATTTAAAGTAAGGACTAAGATTGCAGTTTGGTTTCGTCAATGAGTATGATGTCACGTGCTCGGATGAGCAAGAAAGGAGTTTCAGTATTTTGAGTAAGATGGGTAATGATGTCGGTATCACCTGAGATCGGTGTTTCGTGAGAAAGTCTTTACATCCTGGTTAAGGATTCTTGATCGCTTTTCAGCATTCGTGCAGTCGGTGGTTTGAATGCGCAGACCCGTTAATTATTTTGGAAGATAGTTGGAGCTTGTCCCACAGGAAGATTGTATAAGTGTGGCATGTAATCACTTGATTAATAAGAAATTTAAACCAACTATGAAGATTTTGGTAATATCATCCATTTGAGAATTTATGCCCGGAGGGCACTCTGTTTATTGGGTTATGGACCTGTGAAAGATTAGTGCCTAGTTTGGCACGATCAGGATCGACTTGAGGTCGGTGGATAGATTTAAATGTGGAAGTGAGCCTTACGTCAGGCCAGTTGTGTTTATTTTAACAATGCGCTCTTTATGAAAGGATAACCGCGATGTTATTTCGTGATCATCTAATTCATGTAAAGATATGTTGCGCCGTGCAGGTTGCGAGGCGGTTTGGTAAATTCCTTATGTGTTGAGGTTCCGCTCAGCGATGATGTTATACGAGCAGGATGGATCTTGAGACTTAGATCATGTATCACACATCAATTGTGCTTGAGTTTGTAGCCTATAGCGCTATATGTTTCCTTGGGAATGATATTATGCACCTTAGTGTTTTTATGACCGATATTCAGTATTTTGATGTGGTGAGCTATCCAGCTCGTCGTATATCTCCTTATGTGAGTTCTATATGTGGATCGGGTGGCACGCCGCCATATGTATGTTGTTTGGATCGGGTTGAGCGCCGCAACAATGTTCAGTTCAGTGCCCATATTTGCTTTTATGTGTTTTGTTTCCCTATTTTCTGAGGGAGTCCATGTTAGTGTGCGAGTTGAGTAGTTCCTTCTAAAGTTCGCCTTCCTTTTGTATCGCGTTCGAGTTGGTAGCCTACTGGCACATTATGGCGTCTTGTGGGACTTTTGATTATGTCCGAGGTGGCTTATTGCCCGAGCAGTTCGTACCGGGATTTAACGAGACTATTGAATTTAGGATCAGTGCAATCTGATGATGTGAAGTATATTAAGGAGCTAAGACCATTATATGGTTCTTGAGGAGGAAAAGTTGTTTGTCACTAGTATAGTCCCAATGGATCGATGATTCAGCACTTGGTTATGAATTTTGGCATCTCTTCAGTCGTATCAGTGTTGTAAAATCTAGAACAAGACCTATGTAGGTTATGATATGCAATGGGAGCATCAAATTTGTGGAATTTTGACTATTATGTTTAAAGAATGTTATTGTGGTCCTATAAGTAAGGTGATGCAAAGTGTGAATTCAGCAAAGTTATGCAGTCATGTTTGGGTACAGTATGTGGAGGTTGATATGGTGGTCGTATGATGGAAACAGGCTTGGTAGGAAATTCCGGATGTTGGAATTGAGCCAAATGGCTTATTTGCTTGAATAAAGGAGTATATGTACAGAGTTATCGAGCTAATGTGCTCAACTGAGTTGTGGAAGCACAGGAAGGTGCCTGAGGTGTTAAACAAGTGATTTTAGACTACCTAAGTGTAGTTCTCAGCACGTTCGAGGACGAACGTATGTTTAAGTGGGGGAGATTGTAGCGACCCAATCGATCTTTTTGAGTTCCAACACGTCATTCAACAATTTGAGGTCATGAGCGGCTTCATCTCAGGTATATTGACTTTTGTGTGTGGTCAGAACTAAAATTCAGGAAGTTTGGAGTCAAATCTAAATGGAAATTCTAATTTTTAAAGCCTTAAGTTGGAGAAAATGAACTAGGATTGGAATTTTGAGTAAACAACCTCGGAATTGGGATCCGAAGGTTCCAGCAGGTTCGTATGATGATTTCGGACCTGGGCATATGCCCGGATCAGGTTTTGGATAACGAGGGAGCATTTTGGTGCCTATCGTGGAAGATAGCATTTTTTTTTAAGAAATTGCGTCAATTTGGCTTAAAATGCATTTCAGTGTTATTGATGTCCGTTTGGGATTCCGAGACTGGGAGTAGCTCCGTATGGTAATTCTGGATTTGGGAGCGCGATCGGAAGTGAAATAGGAGGTCCGTAGGTCATTTTGAAGCCGTTTGCCTAAAGATAGAAATTTGAAGGTTTTTGAGAAAATTCGACCAGAAGGAGGAAATTTTGATATCGGGGTCGAAATGCGACTCCGAAAGTTGGGAAAAGTCCATAATGTCGAATGTGACTTGTGTGCAAAATTTAAAGTCATTCGTGAATGATTCTCTTTTAAGGAAGCTTAAGTTGGAAAAATCAACGGGATATTTACTTATGTGTAGAGCGCTCGAAATGTAAATTTTATGGTTCGGATAGCTTCGTTAGGTGATTTGGGACTTATAAGTGTGTCCGGAATATTTTTGTGATGACCGGTGTAGAATATAGCTTGAATTGGTAAAGTTAGTATTTTGGCGAATTCCGGTTGATGGGTGAGATTTTGATCTGAGGGTCGGAATGGAATTCCGAAAGTTGCTGTAGCTTCGTTATGTCATTTTGGACTTGTCTGCAAAATTTGAGGTCATTTGGACAAGTTTTGAGGTGTTTCGGCATCGGATGTAGAATTTGGAAGTTCTTGAAGTTCATAGGCTTGAATCCGGTGATGATTCGATGTTTTGATGTTAATTTGGGCGTTCCGAAGGTTGTAATAAGTTTGAAGGACATTGTGGGACATGTTGATATAATTGGTTAAGGTCCCGAGGGCCTCGGGCGGATTTTTGAAGGTTAACAGAATGAAATTCGGACCAAAGAAGAGGAAAAAACAAATTGCAGAAATTTTCTGCTTTTTTTTTTTCTGCATAACACTGGGCTGAAGCGTGTAGCGTAATTCGGAGGGCTATACCTTTTGATCTATAAGGAATCAGGAAAAGTTCAAAACACAAAAGTTGTAGACCTTCATGTCTAGTTTCTAGAAAGCTAAATAAATCGTAATTTGGACGTCCGTAGTGAAAGTTATGGTCTATTGAAAATGACTGGTGGAGCTTGTTTTCCAGAATTTGCTTTCGGGGAGGCTATTATGGAAGCTCATATCTTGTAATCTACAAGGAATCTGAAAAAGTGCAAAACACGAAAGTTATAGCCCTTCGTGTCTATTTCCATAAAGCTAAAGAAATCGCAATTTGGACGTCTGTAGTGGTAGTTATGATCGACGGGAAGTGACTGCTGGAGCAATGTGATGTACAACTTGTATAGCACAAGTGCAAGGTACAACTCGACGAAGCACGGCTGATTCTTTTATACACGAATTTGGTTCATTTCTTTAATTTATTTCATTTGGTTTGGATGATTTTGGAGAGCTTCAAGAGGGGATTTTCATCATCAATGTGAATGTAAGTTATCCCCACCTATTTTGAGTTAAGTACATCAATTATATATGGATTTGAGCATGAAAATTGTAGAAAAAATTAAGGATTTAGGCCTAGGGATTTGAAAATAAGATTTCGTGATTTGAGGGGCCAAATGAACTCCGATTTTGATGAACTTTATATGTACGGACTCGTGGCAAGTCGAGGATTCTGAAAATGTAAGTTTCGTAATTTTTCGAGAAGCGGGCCGGGGCTCGAGTTTTGCTAGTTTCGAGATTTTGGCTATTTCTCGGTTGTTTTCGATTGGGTAATGTTCCATTAGCATTTTATAACGTATTCGTTGTGGTTTTGGCCAGATTCGTCGCTCGGTGAGGATAATTTGAAGGGAAAAGGCATTTCCGACTAGTTTCCGACCGGCTTGAGGTGAGTAATGAGTGTAGATGATGACCCGATGGTTCGAAACCCCGGTATATCACGTTGTGACGCTGTATTGAGGCGAGACACGTAATCTACTGCGAGTGCGGGGTCGATTATGATTGGGGACTATGGCTTAGTCCGATCGAGTGGCATTATACAGTGTTGTTGGCTATAGATGAGCCGGTAAACCTCCTACTTGGATGGTTATGAATATATTTGGGCTGCGTGCCGGTTAATTGGATCCCGTGAGGATCGTTATCATTGTTTCTATGCATTATAGCATGCTTTCATGACATCAGTCCTGCACTAGAACTCTGTTTAACATGATTTGGTAAATATTATGGTTTGACACCTAATTCTATGTTTTCTTCTAATAAATGGAACTAAAAAAATGGTAAGATATATGTGCATGTGAGGCTTGTATGCATGTAGCTGGACTTATAGTGGATCGGGCTGTGTGCCACAGCGTATGTTACTATGATATTGCGCTTGGGATAGGAGCCCCTCCGGAGTTTGAACCCCCACAGTGAGCGCGGGTACCCAAATGGATCGGACTGCACGTACCGCAGTGGTCATGCATTGCATTGCATCTCATGCATTGATTATTGTTGCTTTATATGCATATCTCTGAGGTTTAAACTGTATAGCTCTGTTAGATAGCTTTACTCTGTGTTTTATTGTGGATTTCCAATCTTCGGGTTTTTATACATGCTTATTACTCGCTGAGTTGGTAGACTCACCCCATACTCCCTGCACCATGTGTGCAGATCCAGGTACTTCAGGAGCTAGCTGAGCTATTGCTGACTCCAGAGTTCATTCAGAGTTGTCGAGGTAGCTGCCTAACGTCCGCAGGACCCGACTTTTCCCTTATATTGTTATTTGATTTTTCGCACATTCCAGACAGTGTATTGTTACAGTCTTCTTTTACTGTACTGTTAGAGGCTCTTGACTCGTGACCCCCAGGTCTTTGGGAGGTGGTTCCCATTGTTCATGGGATATTTGGTTTGTCTATTTTAATAGCTAAACTTATAACTGCACTTTTTTTTTAAAAAAAAAGATATTAAATAAATTGGTTTTGAGTTTTACGCTCGGGTTGAGAGAGAATGGTCGGGCTTGCCTAGCAGTTATGTTGGGCACCATCACGATTGGGATTTGGAGTCGTGACAAGTTGGTATAAGAGCCTAGGTTGCTAGGCCTCACGAGTTATGAGCCGGTTTAGTAGAGTCTTGTGGATCGGTATGTAGACGTCCATACCATATCCACGGGAGGCTACAGAACTTTAGGAAACACTTTACTTTCTTGAAATTCTTATCGTGCGTACTTGATTAAACTTGAGATATAACTCTTGAAGTTCCTTCCACACGTGTGTATGTGCACGCGAGCGCTCAGTAGTATATGTGCCTAGATGGCTTGTGATTCCCCGATCGAAGGGCGAGATGTAATCTCCGTGATTTTGATGTCGGACCAGTTTTGAGGACTTGAGCGAAGATCTTTACCTATGGCTTGAGCACCGAGGTGCTGATTGTGTGAACAAGTTATTTGAACTTATATGTTCAGTATGGTCCCTATTAGCCGAGATGGCGGCTGGATAGCTATGTAATGAGTATGTTGGTACTGTGTAATGTGTATGGCAGTGGAAGGTATACAAAAAAATATTAAGGAAAGAAAATGTTCTTACCTGGTTGAATAGCCCAGATAATGGAGGGTTGAAAGGTATTTTCTATGTGTTATGATTCAAATAGGTGAAACGTATGTCCACGTATCAATTTTGATAGTATAATACATGTAGTATTGAGATTTACGTAATTGATTTACATTGTGATGATTTGTCAAGTTGTGGATGTTTTGTTAGGATGGTTTTGGTGATTCTCTAGCTAGTGGATAGGCCCAATTACAAAGGAGACTCTGCCAAAATTTTTGAAAAATTTGGGACTTAGTAAAAAAAAAAAAAATTTTGTCGCCTAAGGAGTGGGCTTAACTGTTGTGTGAATAAATGCAATATTTTCATAAGAGTTAAAAATCTCTGATGATTCGTGTCCCACGAGCTTGTGAAAGAGTGAGTTTAACATCACTATAACATTGCGGCAGCATTAGAGTAAAAATATTTTGTTTTATTGAATGTGTCCTGATAGATGGCTTCGAGCCAAGTTGGGGAGGTTGCTACTGATTAGCTAGTTGCACGGTTATGTTCTATGTTGGTTCCGGTTCGAGGCATGCTGGTGAATCAGCTCGGGTTGCGGAAATTGGTCCGAAGATGGCACGAGTGAGGGAAAACTTCGACAAAGGTTATATTATGCTTCATGGGGTATGTGAATCAAAAAATACTTAGAGTTGCTATTGGCAAAGGATACTTGAGGCATAGAGAAAGAAGTTCTTGGATGTATTGTGATGAGGAATTCATTCTGCGGTATCGGAGTACCAATAAGGCACGGATGGTTCTGCTTGTGGGGTCAGGTAAATTGTGGTCCAAATAAGAATGAATGACTTGCGGGAATGGCTTTAATATGTTCAAAGGTCTGCGTGCATCAATTGGGTGTTCTAAAGTTGCATGGGTGGTTTGAACTGAGTTTCATTAGAAGGTGTCATGACGTGTGGTAATTCTATGTTAACTACGGGATTCTATGTATCGGTATCAGGAAAATAAAGTAAACAAAGCTAGTTTCGTAGAGAGTTCTTCTGGGCAAGGTATTCTAAATGTAGTGTTTTTGGGAAAATCTAAGAAAGTATTCAGTAACTTATGTGTTTCAGATGATGTAGTTACATGTTTGGGGTCTCGTGTGGTAAGCGTGTGTTGAAGTATTGTGGTACTACTACAAAGGGGAATATCAAGTTGAAGACAAATCATATGAAATTTAGTCATATGGAGTAGCTTGATAACGGACCGGATCGGCATGGTAAGGGTATGATTAATTCTTGTTGTGTATTAAAGGTAATGAGTAAAAGACTTGAGAGAATGGTTCTGATAGGTTCGAGAGTCGTGTAATAGTGACTTTGAGCTAAGTGGGAGAGTCCCACTGCTTATGATTGGGTTGCATAGTTAATTACCTGCGTGAATTCTTGTTATTAGCATATGAATGGGTTATTGTAGCTACAGAAAAAGGGCCACGAGTGGTAATTTGAGTTAAATGGAATGTATTATGTGATGAAGTGTTAGCCTAACTGTGGCTCCAGAGTTGTGACGGAAATCGTATCTATCACATATCATCACTTGAGGTGCAGTGAGTGGTATGTAATTTGAAGTAAGGACCAAGATTGCAGTTTGGTTTCGTCAAAGACTGTGATGTCACGTGCTTGGATGAGCAGGAAAGGAGTTTCAGTGTTTTGAGTAAGATGGGTAATGACATCAGTATCACCTGAGATCGGTGTTTCGTGAGAAAGTCTTTGCATCCTGGTTAAGGATTCTTGATCGCTTTTCAGTATTAGTGCAGTTGGTGGTTTGAATGCGCAGACCCATTAATTATTTTGGAAGATAGTTGGAGCTTGTCCTACAGGAAGATTGTATAAGTGTGGCATGTAATCACTTGATTAATAATAAATTTAAACCAACTTTGAAGATTTTGGTAATATCATCCATTTGAGAATTTATGCCCGGAGTGCACTCTGTTTCTTGGGTTATGGACCTGCGAAAGACTAGTGACTAGTTTGGCAGGATCAGGATCGACTTGAGGTCGGTGGATAGATTTAAATGTGGAATTGAGCCTTACGTCAGGCCAGTTGTGTTTATTTTAGCAATGCACTCTTTATGAAAGGATAGTCGCGATCTTATTTCGTGATCATCTAATTCATGTAAAGATATGTTGCGCCGTGCAAGTTGTAAGGCAGTTTGGTAAATTCCTTATGTGTTGAGGTTCTGCTCAGCGGTGATGTTATACGAGTAGGATGGATCTTGAGACTTAGATCATGTATCACACATCAATTGTGCTTGAGTTTGTAGCCTATAGCGCTATATGTTTCCTTGGGAATGATATTATGCACCTTAGTGTGTTTATGACCGATATTCAGTATTTTGATGTGATGAGCTATTCAGCTCGACGTATATCTCCTTATGTGAGTTCTATATGTGGATCGGGTGGAACGCCGCCATATGTATGTTGTTTGGATCGGGTTGAGTGCCGCAACAATGTTCAGTTCAGTACCCATATTTGCTTTTATGTGTTTTGTTTCCCTATTTTCTGAGGGAGTCCATGTTAGTGTGCGAGTTGAGTAGTTCCTTCTAAAGTTCGCCTTCCTTTTGTATCGCGTTCGAGTTGGTAGCCTACTGGCACATTATGGCGTCTTGTGGGACTTTTGATTATGTCCGAGGTGGCTTATTGCCCGAGCCGTTCGTACCGGGATTTAACGAGACTATTAAATTTAGGATCAGTGCAATCTGATGATGTGAAGTATATTAAAGAGCTAAGACCATTATATGGTTATTGAGGAGGAGAGGTGTTTGTCATTAGTATAGTCCCAATGGATCGATAATTCAGCACTTGGTTATGAATTTTGGCATCTCTTCAGTCGTATCAGTGTTGTAAAAGCTAAAGCAAGACCTATGTAGGTCATGATATGCAATGGGAGCATCAAATTTGTGGAATTTCGACTATTATGTTTCAAGAATGTTATTGTGGTCCTATAAGTAAGGTGATGCAAAGTGTGAATTCAGCAAAGTTATGCAGTCATGTTTGGGTACAGTATGTGGAGGTAGATATGGCGGTCGTATGATGGAAACAGGCTTGGTAGGAAATTCCGGATGTTGGAATTGAGCCAAATGGCTTATTTGCTTGAATAAATGAGTATATGTACAGAGTTATCGAGCTAATGTGCTCAACTGAGTTGTGGAAGCACAGGAAGTTGCCTGAGGTGTTAAACAAGTGATTTTAGACTACCTAAGTGTAGTTCTCAGCACGTTCGAGGACGAACGTATGTTTAAGTGGGAGAGATTGTAACGACCCAACCGGTCATTTTGAGTTCCAACACGTCATTCAGCAGTTTGAGGTCATGAGCAGCTTCATCTCAGGTATATTGACTTGTGTGTGTGGTCAGAACTAAAATTCAGGAAGTTTGGAGTCAAATCAAAATGGAAATTCTCATTTTTAAAACCTTAAGTTGGAGAAAACAAACTAGGATTAGAATTTTGAGTAAACAACCTCAGAATTGGGATCCGAAGGTTCCAGCAGGTTCGTATGATGATTTCGGACTTGGGCGTATGCCCGGATCGGGTTTTGGATAACCCGGGAGCATTTTGGTGCCTATTGTGGAAGATAGCATTTTTTTAAGAAATTGCATTAATTTGGCTTAAAATGCATTTCAGTGTTATTGATGTTCGTTTGGGATTCCGAGACTGGGAGAAGCTCCGTATGGTGATTCTAGATTTGGGAGCGCGATCGGAAGTGAAATGCCCGTAGGTCATTTTGGAGTCGTTTGCCTAAAGATATAAATTTGAAGGTTTTTGAGCAAATTCGACTGGAAGGAGGAAATTTTGTAATCGGGGTCGAAATGCGACTCCGAAAGTTGAGGAAAGTCCGTAATGTCGAATGTGACTTGTATGCAAAATTTAAAGTCATTCGTGAATGATTTGGTAGGGTTTGAGACACTTAGTCTCTTTTAAGGAAGCTTAAGTTGGAAAAGTCAACCGGATATTGACTTATGTGTAGAGCACTCGAAATGTAAATTTTATGGTTCGGATAGCTTCGTTAGGTGATTTGGGACTTAGGAGTGTGTCCGGAATATTTTTGTGATGACCGGTGTAGAATTTA